>MJUU01048832.1:6406-19998 GCA_002080025.1 Modiolus philippinarum
CTTTGAGTGGGTAAAATGCAACGTCATAGTATACGTGACGTCTTGATTAATTGTTCCACGACGTCATTTTTGCGGGAACTGTTTTTATTTTCCACTCAAAATCGCAGGACCGCAGTTATCGTGAAAGGGTCTATTTTACGACCTCTATACACAAGAAAACAACCCCTGGTGTAGCTGCGGGACCGTAGCTCTTATGGTCCTTGTGCAGATTTTTTGATAGTTGCGGACCATAGATCTATGGTCCGCCAAATCAGAAAAAAATAAAAGGACCTATAGAGCTACGGTTCCGCAGCTACCCCTGGTGTATCTATTACCCATTTTTAATTAGGATTTCATTGCTGTGTGAATGAAAATTTAATGTTGTAAATACACGATAAATCAGCTTTTCGGCAAATTTTTCAGAATAATTTTATGTTGAGTAAATCAAAAGTTACAGCCGACAATCGTAGCCAGCTTGGGGGGTGTATTATTGCTCATCGGAAGTGAGCCAGAAGTCGTCCATTTCTGTTTTTTTGGGTTCGGAAGATCTTCTGTCTCACTTCTACCTCTTCTCCTTTGATAGGTAGATTAGACGGCAGAATCACGTGACAAAGATGGCGTCATTTAGTCTGTCCGATATAATCAAAGCAGAAATAATCGTATGTGAGTGAGTGAAGGGCAGTTTAAAGGCATGACAGCCTAATTGGACATCCATGTAAGGATGATAAGGCTATTTGAAATATTTGATACACCAAATAAAAGATATGCTATTATAAGTGACGTAAAAGGTGCATAAAGCACAGAACATTTGATTTTCAGGGTAGGGGGGCTGGGATTTTTTAGAAAAAAATTGTCTGGCCCTAATTTTTGCTAAAAAAAAATTCTGAGCAGCACCTGAGTTGAAAAAGATATTGCCCTCGAAATGTCCATTAGATAACAAACCCTGTTCAATAAATTTTCCTAGATCTAAGTACATAATGTAACGCGGGCCAAGAAAAAAATCCAGTCTCGGGTATAAATCCGCCACTCCCCTTGAAAATCAATTAGTCTGTGCTCAAGGCATGAATGTCATCCAACATCAGAAATATGGCAATATTCGACGCCATATTGATTCTATTGTGTTTTATTGCTTCTCCTTCAGAATATCTCCAAAAGTGGTCTCGACCCATTTTTTTGGACGCTTCATCAGAAGATATCCCGGAGATGTACAGAAGAGAGCAAAAAAACACGCCCCTGGACACCGCTTTTTATTCGATCAAACTGGTTTGTTAAATAGTTTCATATCCCTGTCATATTAGTCCCAGCCCAGACCTTTCTTTTATATATGTAGTTTAAAAACTAATGATATAAATCTAATGCTAAATACTCACATATCATTGTGTGTCCGGTATGAAATTCTTTGCAGTAATATAGTCATGTACCATGTACCAATGGGAACTGTAGATTTGCCAACGGTGCCAACAACACCATTCTAAACTTCCTTTGTTTTTACGTTATATTTAGTACGTTCGGCAGCCAACTGACTTTTTCCTTACTATAATATTATTTGCCAACGTGAGCCAACGAAACCAACGAAATCCCCGGATGTGAGCCAACGAAGCCAACGACCGCATTGTGGGCGTCTCTGGGTTTACTATTTAATCAATATATTCGGTAGCCAACATTGCCAACGAGAAGCACCAACAGAAGCAACAGTTTATTTCGGAATACCGCTTTGAGATTTCACACGCATGCTTGTACATGCCTATTTATAACTATGACATCATTACCATGTTGGGAGAATTTGAGGACACAAAGCGACATTTTTTGTTAAAAAAACTTCCCATAGTACAAAAATTAAAGAAATCGAAACAATCGATTGTTGCTTTTTATCTAAGGGTCATTATGCACTATGAATTACATACCAAACTTAAATAATAAAGGCCCACATTTTAAGTTTGTAAAATCCATTTATTTATTTGTATATTTATATATAATTTATTTTTTTGTGTCGCCTGTTGTAAGCAGAGTCGACACATAGGGATTACTATCCGTCGTCTTACGTCGTCGTCGTCGTCCTGCGTCGTCTGTCGGTTTTTGAATCCGCAACTGCTTTAAAACTACTTGTCCGGTTCCAACCAAACTTTCAGGATATGTTGTTCACTTGGTGTAGTTGTGCACCTAATACTCGGAATTTTGATTTTACATATTTCAGAGTTTCAATGAGCCAAAATTGCTCATTTGTGAGTCTGTCGGTTTTTAATCCGCAACTCCTTCAAAACTGCTAGTCCAATTCCAACCAAACTTTCAGGATATGTTATTCACCTGGTGAAGATGTGCACCTGATACTTAGAATTTTGATTTTACAGATTTTTTATTGTGTTATTTGGCAAAGTTTGCGTTATAGAATTTTATTTTAGGGTTTATTTACATAAAGGCAAAAGAATAGAGCATGCAAAAATACATCAGCTTCACTAATAAGACTGAATAATACGTTTGAGTTTTTTTTCTTTTCCTCCAAGTATATAAGTATCTCCTACGGACAAGATATAATAACAAGCAATCTGTCGACAAGCGATTATATAAAAAATGATAAAAAGAGAGAACAAGGCCCATCCAAATCAAATTAAAGGATTTAAAATAGTCTCACCATACCACGAAAGGCATTTGCCAAAAATTTGAAAAATTCAAATAGTGAGGAGGAATAGGTTATTGGAAGATGTTTCAAATCAGTCTTGTACGATAGTCAAGATTTTGTCCTTTAATTGAAGAAAAGGAATATGAAATTTTCTGTTTATAATTGTAAATAATGTTATTACAGTTTTTCAATATAGTACAACGGAAGATTAATACACCGATTGATCCATTTGACCTTATATGTATGAGAAATACTGGACAAGGCGAGCACACCTTTAACCATCTTTCAAAATAACGTTTTGTCTTATTTCCTTCCTCTTTCAAGATTATGGTCATGGAGTTAGTAGACTGTATTAGGTTTTATTCGTCTCATTATTATATATGGGGAAACGGGACAGAGAAAGAGGAGGTTTGGACCCATAAGCCGGGTTAACAATACCGCTGGCTTTTGTTAGTGCCGTTACCAAGTCCAGCTGTCCAAATTCGTTTACGTTTGTCTTTTGTCTTGTTTGTGTTTTCATGTACAGATTGTGAAATGTGCATTTGTAATTGTAAATTTTCAGCCATTGTAGATGTTTCCTGCAATCCTTTTTATTTAAGGATGTATTCTCCTGAGGTTTCAGTCTCCTTCAAATCTCGTTTTTGAATAATTCTCAAAAGTTGCCTTATGAGTAACATTTTTTCATTAATATATATTATAGATTGACCCTCCCAAATTGTGTCAAAAAATTATATATTTACGACCAGTAGTTTTCGAGGAATGGAAAATTCTAATTTTTGACCATTGACCTCCGTCAGAATTAAGCCGATTTTGGGATAGGGGAAATAAAAATAAATTTTCAAGCAAAGTACTCATCTTATTCATATGGTATCTTTTCTAAGTTCTTCTAGATATAATTGTCCAACTATGTAAACAAAAAAATGTGAGATTTGACTGTCTAGTTAATGGGAATTATGAAAAATCTAGATTTTTACAGATTTTAATTAGTCTTGAATTTGACCCCAAAAAGCTACATTTTCTTATAAAACTTTCTTACATCATCACGGACCTATGTTTTTTATTAGTGTTATTTCTTCAGACACATGAGATCTAACAATCTGTGAACTTTGAGAGAAAACTTGATGCTAGAAATCGATATTTTAGCCAAAAATGGCCCCAAAATAACCTAAAATTGATGAAATTTGCACAAAATCGTCAAAAATTGGGGTTTCAAATGACTAAAGCACAAAACAATGCACACGGACATATGGTGATTTTTTCAGGGTCTCAGCATTATGAAAATGTAGGTTTCTGTTAAAACTTGATGCAGGAAAATTTTGACCCCTCAGGAGAATACATCCTTAAGGGGATGACCATTTGGTTTTCAGAGGCGTCCTCTAATGTTCACATAAAATCTGCGCCTGAATGACACATGATGTGAGAAATTATATTTATTTCCAAATTGATAAAAGTCGGAAGAAGACAACCTACCGTTCCTCGTCTTCAATAATTGCTTGTACCTTTATAATTCTAATAGAGTTTAATGTGAGTGTCTGCTTTTGTGTTTGAATACTTTGTACATTCGGCTGGAACAGGGACTATACATATGTAATGTATAGTCCCTGGCTGGAAATATAACATTAACAATATTTTAACATGAATGGATCCAAAAATATAACCCACCAAATTTGGATAACCTTTGATCAACCTTTTTCATCGTCAAATTATGACGAGGTAATCTAGAAAAGTACAGAACTAATTTAAACAGAAACAACGCGGTTTGGAAGCAAATTATAATTACTCTTCGAATGCACGCTTCACAATTAACGTTTTATTGTTAAATAATGTGTAATTCCTATATGTTTCAAAATATTGCCGAACAGTCCAAAATTCAAATACGAAATAAATACCGATTTTTATTTCAAATCACTTCACTTCACTTCACAGGTATCTTCCGCCGTTCTTCGGCGCACTCCCATTCATTGATGGAATAAAATGGTATTGCACCCACACCCACGTATAGGCATGGATTTAAAATATTAGTGGTCAAAAAACTTTAACAAAATTAGGTGCATTTAAGACATGTCAGTAAATAAAAAGCTGTACATATTTACAGTGAGCAGGACACCCATGACAATCTGAAATTGTCGAGATTATTAGATCTATATGGTTAGACTATCAGCGATATTAAAATTAGAATAAAATAAAATAAAATAAGTATCAGGGTAAGCTATGCAGTATCCAATTAGTTGGTTATTCATAATAAGCTGTTTAGATAAAATACATCCATAATAACGTGACTATGGAATAGTAGACACTAGTGATTTAGGGAGGGAGACATATATACATATAAGGCAGTTTAAATTTTAGCAGGACATGTTTAGCACTATCAAATAAACTACGGGTAGTAAAAAATATAGGTAAGCACTAAGATGGATAAAAAACAAAATCCTACTTAAAAGGTAAAAGCAGATCATCATAATAATAAAAAATTAAAAGAGCGAGCACTAACTCGTTAAAAATAGGATAAGGGTAAAAATGTGAGAATATACACACATTAAGAGCCATATCACTATCTGCATCATCATACTGTACAATGAATTATATTTCTCGCAACAGCCTCTAGTTATCGTGTAAAGCTGCTCCATGTATCACTAAGTTCAGATACTCTCAAATAATAGTTCATACTATATGCTTAATAATTCTGGTTATTGTAATGCTTTTGTTCTAGCCACATGTAGGTCATAGCACATTTTTCTACTAATATCCTCTATTTCATTAAGTTGTTTAGCAGTTAGTACAACTCCAAGATCAATAGCGTGACTCGTACAGTCCAAAATTGTTTGTAGCAAAAGACCGTCATCAATTATCTTATTATATATACCAGCAAGGATAGCATTGAAGTAACTTTGAAATTTCTGGAGGTGCCTATCCCTTATATGTTCTAATTCAGTGCAAAGGACAAGGAAGTGGTTGATATCCTCAACTTCATTCTGGCATAGCTTACAGATAGGTGACATCTTTTTGTTGTGCTTATGCTTAGTTCTTCTAACATATATGTTTGTGTAACTAGCTTTATTTTAATTTCCAATGTTCTAATATTATGATAGAACAAAGAAAGGAATTAACCAATGAGAATTTAGACAGTGAACGAAATTTCACGGATCAAGAAGTTAATCCAAATAAGGAGAAATTACACCTCTAGCTAATTATATATTTTGATTAATTAATACAAAATTTACAAACCAATTAAAAATAACTACAAAACATTCGGTTTTGCGATTTTTGGATCTTGTATCTAAAATAGACTTTTGTACCCGCCTTAAAATTGTGTATATCATTGTACATGGGTATTCACGTGTTTATTCTAAACTATGATTTGCCGATTTAACATTAGTTTAAACGGGGCTTGTCGGCCGGAACTCACCAGTATACTAACGAACCTAGCGGCGAATATGATAACTAGAGATAGTGCAGCAGTCCCATTGAGACATCAGGTAGAACCTTTGGCCCAAGACGGGCCATGTAATTTTAGTTAACAATGAAAGTACATGTATATGTAATAAATGCACGAGACAGTCTAAACATGAAGCAATGCAAAACCGCTTTTATTTTTGTTCAAGAATAAGAATTTTAATAAAAGCATATTTTCATTGCCTCCTTTAACACGCATTTGAAAAGACTTTGTCTAGTGTTCATTAATCCATATCCTTTCCACGTACTTGTAGATAATATTCGTCTAGTGTGCGTTGTCGTATAATTCTGGGTCCGCCCAATTTACGTATCCGGCCGGATACAGAATGTTAACATTTTGGGTCCGGGTATCTATTATTCTGTATCCGCCCGTATAAGTTTAGGTCCGCCCAGTTTATGTATCCGGCCGGATACAGAATGTTAACATTTTGGGTCCGGGGCAAAAATAATAGATTAAAGACTTATAAACGCTAGATATTACTGACTAGTATGAAAAGATAAAATACTTTTGTCAAGACCAAAACATCAAAAGTTTTCGCATACACGTCTCTTCCGAACCAGCTTACCTGGTAGAAAATAACGCAACAAAAATACTGGCATATCTGATATAGTAAAAGACCCCTTAAATGAAGTCATAAAATAATAGCATAATTACGTAATAAAATGATTTACATTCCCGTACAGTGTTTTTAGAATGATTGAAAACGTCATTAAGTAATTAGTTATGTAAAACTTGTTAAAATTTTATTCAAAAGAGACAATATAAACATATCTAAGTAAACAGATCACCTAAATAATAACTACAAATGAAATATTTTTCAAAATAAGGAAAAATTAATAATTGTTGTATTTTGGCTGTTGAACAGCTTGGATATTTCTCGTTGTGTTATATTTTCCCCACACTTTCTTCAGAAAGTTTTGCCTCTGTCTCTCCATCACGATGTGACGCGAACTACTCCTACGTTTTTTGGAGTTAGGGTTTTAATTTTGTTATAAAATTGTTGCACATACGATGCAGAAGTGAAATAAGTTTTAGGATTTTTTGAATGTGTTGATAACCCGGAAATATTTGGACATTTGGACTTAAAATCAAATTACGTGTTTTGCATTAAATATTCGCGTTGGGTATCCCATATAATACATTTGATTTACACAATTCTTAGTACTAATGTGACAAATATCTCAGTATTTATGAATCAAAAAATTTTTATTCCAATAAAGTAAGTTATCATGTAGATTTTATCAAAATATAACGAATTCTGAACATGAGTGTTATATACTTTATTCATTTACCTCTTTCCAATAAAAATACAGACAGTCTTAATTGAAATTGTGCTTCTTTTTCTTGTTAATATGTTGCACTCCAGACATTTAAATTTGTCATGAATTTGTCTGATCTATGAACTTCCCCGCACTCCTTTTTGAAAAAAAAAGATCAATATAATTCACATAATTAATACCAATTTTAAACAGTGAACGTAATTTTGCTATTAAGCGCCTACAAAGAGAGAATGACCCGCTCGTTCTTTGAAATTGTTGAAATAGTTACTCTCTTTCAAATACTCATTACTTGATGCTAAGATTTTCATTTGATCTGTTAAACATAAGCATTAATAAACTAAAAATACTGTTGCACTCCTGACAACATAAACATTGCTCGCAATTAAATAATAAGTGTGTGTCTGAAAAAAGGTTCCTTTCTTGAATGAATGGTCTTTATATCAATGTTGTCTGAAACAAAGAACAATAATGGATTAGAAATCAATATACGGGAAAAGGGGACTTATTAAACTTCAAATTGTGGTGGTGGTGATGGTGTTGTTATTAAAATATTCAATATATCTTTCATATGGAATTGATATTATTTTACATTAATTATTATAAATATGTGATTTTTCATAGATAGAATTTATTTTCAGTTTTTCTATTTTTGCTGTTGCACTCCAGACATGGGACTCTTGTGCCAACTGCAGCAAACATTTGCTAATATTCAGATACTTAATTCCTAACTCGAGATGTTAAACTTTCGAATTGAACAGTCTTACTTTTAAACAGATATCATTTTCTATTTTATATGTATTTAAAAAAATGTAATGTTAAAAAAAACGTCCCGAAAAGTGTTGCACTCCAGACATTTTTGGCATATTTTTCGAGCATAGCTGTTTAATCAATAAAGATATCTACATGAAATTTTGCATGGACATGCTTTGTATCAAAACTTTTATATTTCTAGTCTAGATAACAAAATATGCATGGTGCCATTTTTTTCATTTACCCATACAGCTTTCACGTGAAGTGATTCTGTGCATTTGATTTCGTATAACCACCGAGAAGTTTTTCTGAGCCAGCAAAAAAGAAAAAAGGGACCTAAATAAGGGTTTGTATCAGAGACTGTAATATGCGGTTTTAAAGAATAAAAAAGCTTCGGTGAAAAGAATGGGAGCCTCCGAGTCTAGAACAGAGAATTAGCTACCCAAACAATAATAAAAAAAATAGATAACAATAAAAAAATTAGATAGACAAATAAAAATAATAATGTTATATGTCAGAGTTATACGTGTTCATGTTAAAAAAGAAAGAACGAAATAAAAAAAAATAATGAATGAATAAAAATATGGAATCATAAAATAGTGGTCTCCAGGTAAATGTAAACACATAACAAAATACGCGAGTTATTTCCCTTCCTTGGACCGAGTTTGCAATAGTTTTTCGTCAGTTTATTAGTATAAAATAAAAATAGTTAATTAAATTATCGAAATAATGTGAAAAAATATCAACTTACTTTAAATGAAACAAATATTTTTTGAAAACATCGTAAAACAAGATAGTTATTTATGTCTTTTATTTTCAAGCTCGGGAAAACTGTCTCGGGCTCTGGTTGGGGATACACGTAATATTGAAACCCCCTCTTTGAAACAGTCAAATATTCCGTCAAATGGATTTGAAATCATTGTTAAAACACATTTTAGCAAAAATCTAATTTCCGAGAAAATAACTGACCCCGGACCCAAAATTATAGGGGGAAGCCGGATACAGACTGTTAACATTTTGTATCCGGCCGGACCCGTAGTGGACCCGGACCCAAAATTATGCCACAGCGTTCACTCCATATCCTTTATTTTTTATAATACCACTTTTTAGAAACGGCCACAGCCAGTATCGGATGGATGATCGCTTTTTATACGACCGCAAAATGGTATGGTGCTGTCGTCGTCGTCGTCGTTGCCGTCGTCTGTAGACACTTTCTTTTTTGGTCAATAACTTTAGTTCCAGTTAACCAATCCTTATGAAATTTTAACACAATGTTCCTTGGCACAAAAGAAAGGATTTGCTTTGTTTTGGTAATTGTGGCCCCACCCGTTTTTAAAAAAGGGGCCAATAGGGGTTAAATTTGATGTTTTCACATATTTGACTGTAGAATCTTTATTATTTATCAGTTTTTGATGGGGTTTCTTTCAGTGTCCTCTTGAGGAAATTTTCAATCAGTGGTATGCCAACGGATTTTACATGGCATGTACCGTTCACAAGATAAATGGGGTCGAAAAGGGGCAAATTTCAAAATTTTTTTTTTAAATTTTTAGTCCGATTTTAATGCAGTTTTTTGCAATGGATTTCTTATGAAATTTAAGGTAGCGCTGCACCATCAGATTTACGATAACTTGTTTCTTTTCCAAAGTAAGAGGGGCACAAGGGGGCAAAAATTGCGAACATACGGATTACCTAAATTTTTTATTTTTCATCTGATTTCAATGGGATTTTTTTCTCTAGATTCCTCTCATTGTGAGCTTTCAGCAGTATGTCGACATTTTTGGTGTAGCTGTTACCGTTTCCGAGCTATTCGGGGTCAAAGGGGCAAAATTGCAATTTTTAGAAATATGTAAAATCTTTATTTTACATCAGATTTTGATGGATTTTTTTTCTTTGGATTCCTCTTAATGTAAGCTTTCCGTAGTATGTCAACTGTTTTGACATAGCTCATACCATTTCCGAGCTATAAGGGGTCAAATGGGCCAAATTGCAATATTTCAAAATATATGAAATCTTTATTTTTCATTGGATTTCAACCTGAGTTTTTTCTTTGGATTTCTCGTGATGGTAATCAACAGAATTTCTTAGCTCTAACAATATCCTAGTAATAAGGGTTTAAAAGGGCTAATTTTTATTTTCACAAGTTTGTTTCCAATTATTTTATATGTTAAGGTCCTTATTGTGTCCAGTAAATTACTGTGTCCACATTCATTTTAGTTTACACTGGTTCAAATTTCAGTGGTCGACATGCTGCGGTCGTATCATGCCGCGCTCGGCGTAGCCCTTTATAGAAAGTTGACGAATGTCAACTCGGTAAACTTAAAAAAAAGTTCGACAGTTGGGCCATGCGCACAGGGAAGAATACAGCCCTGAAAGGTGTTGAGAGCGGAGACTGTTAACCGTATTATTCACAATGGGTCTAACGCAAATCTTTGCAAACGAACGCCCAAAAATACTTGCCTTTTTTGAAGGACTCCGCAGCAGCAATCTCAACAACCTCGCTGACAGCGTCAAGCAATAATAGAAAAAAGTCTCAAATAGTATCAAGACCATGAATGGGACATTTTCAAAAAAGGTCCACTTTCGCCTACTGAAAAAAAACACAAAAATAAACTTCTTCGATCCAGCATTTAAATAATAGCTGTTAATACCTTGATATCAGTAGACACTAAATTAAGAATATGCAATCTTAAACATAAACGAAAGTGTGTAGAAAGGACATCCAAAGTAAGCAGGTTTCACCAAAATGTCCACTTCGCAACGTTTCAATTTCCTCTTTAAAAATGAGAAAAATGTTTATCACGAAATTTTTTGTAGTATCTGGAACCGCACAGAACTAAGCACTAGATAGAAATAAGATTTATCAAAAAATCACTAGTAAAGCACCACAAGCATACTTTTAACGTTTGTCACAGAAAATTATGAAAAATATGCAATATTCAATTGACAAATCAAACGAAAAAAACCTGCAATAGGAAATCATTCACGCATCTAAATTACTCATCTTGTACCTTTAGTATGTATCAAGCAGATAAAATTTCTGTACAGATTTTTTTATAAAAAAAAAATGTATGAAAATGTCCACTTTGCAACGGTCCACTTCGCAACGTTTTTGTCCATTTCCCAACCTTTATCAGGAGTGAACGACGCCGTTGCAAAGTAGACATAATCACATATTTAGCTGCCAAATCCAGTTAAAACCTGTTACTCTACTTCTTGTTTTTATATTAATTGCCAACAAGCACGCATAAGAATTCTTGGAATAAATGCTTATGAAAATTGTAGTAGAGGTGCAGTAGTATCCTGGGAGTAGTATGTCCAATACACAACGAGGTTTTGTTCACTACGTAATGTCCTTATAGCGTTGCGAAGCGGACCGTTGCACAGTTGACATATTTACATATTACCGGCAATTTCTTCTTTGTCGTATATCCTAAAACCATAATTCAATAATATTCGTACAATGCACATGGTTAGTTTTGATTTTTATGAATTTCAGTATTTTATGATGGACGCCTCTTGGAAAAATTGACCAGTGCGAAGCGGTCCATATAATTACCCCCAAACACCCAAAAATACCCCAAAACTGCCTCAAAGTACCCAAAAACTGTTATAATACACAATAAAATAAAGCAAAATGGTAACATTTAAAAATATTTTATTTTATATTTAAATTTTTATTCAAAGAAATCGTATTTTTGAACTGTCTTGTATACAACGCAGTCATGTTTAACCCTAATACTTTTGTACGTTTTTATTTTATGAAAACGATGTTAATTATTTTCCTTATCTGTTGAAATGATGTTTTAAACACTTTACTTTTTTTTTCAAAATAATTGGGTTTAAGTTGATATCAATAGTGAATTAGTAGTATGATAAATCCTAATCACAAATACAACATAACTGAGACTGAGGCAACAGGATAAATTACTAGTTTTGTGTAGAGTAAATATTATTACTTGAAAGTGTGAGTTTTATTTTTTATCTGAAAATATGAAATATTGTCACGTGTCCATTTCAATACACAAGACATGTTTAATTTCCATCAAAAATCGTCATTAAAATGGGTTGATAGAAACCAATTCTTGACCAAAAATAATAAAAAAAAGTAATAAAATTGATATTTTATGTCCAAAAAGGTATAGTTTAAAGTTTTTTTTGTGTTTTTGAGTAGTTTTTTGGTGTTTTGGGGTAGTTTTGGGTGTTTTTGGGTAAGTCTATGGACCCGTGCGAAGTGGACAAGAAAAAAAGATACGGTGTCAGCTGTGCAAGCAAATTCAATCACCCGAGAGTAATGGGTTGCAACATATCTGTTCTATACTTTTTTATAGATATATAAGTATATGACTAACGTTTCTACAGCAGAAAATGCCATTTAAATCACAGAACGAGCTCTCTGTTGACTATTTATCATTGGCGTTGCGAAGTGGACATTTTTCCATGGACGCCCATTAAAAACTGTTTTTCGAAAATTTGTTACAACTACTCCCGATGAATTAACTCTTTTTTAATTGTTTGAATGTATTTCTAATAGATTACAGTTTGAAAAAAGCAAACAAAATCAAGCAAATTATACAAAAATGGGATGTTTGCAGATATTTTTCAGTGTGGGACAGACGTGTTTTGCTGCTTAAGTTAAAAATATTCACAGATGTCCTATTCAAAAACAAATAAAATATTTATGTCGATTGTCGAGCAGAAGCAATATTTACCAACAATGAAAAAGAAAATAGAAAAATGTCAAAATTCGGAGAGATAATATTACTGGACAAAAATGGACTTTTTTGAAAAATTCCCTGAATACTATCCTGATCTCCCCCCTTGGAATCAGTCATTGTTGTCAAAGACCATCAACAGGTACAAAAAAGAATACTGGTTGTACATTAGTTAGTGTGTTCCCTGCAGAAGCTAGTTCGGCATGAGCTTTCGAAGAGTGCCGCGAGGGGAAAATCGGATCATAATTGTCACATTCTAATCAGATAAACAGATGCACAACGCATTGATTACTTTCGACTGTAGAACCTGAACACTTTTCCTCTTCCTAACACGACAGTCTTGCTCACAAGTGGGTTGCGAGATTGTTCTAGCAGGCATTAAAGTTTCTTAAACATTTTTAGTTCGTCATCGATTTACCACCAAACGATGCACCTTGAACTAACTGTCATATGAAAAATTAGCAAACCTTCAACCATCATTCCAAAATCACATTTTGTCTCATTCTTTTCATTCCCAAGATATGTAGTCTACCTGTTATAGGTTTAATTCTAATTTTTTTGATATATTAAAGGGAAACAGGAAAGAGAGACTGGGTGTTTAGGTTTACCACCCTTGGCATTTGATAGTACCGGTGCTTACTCCGGCTGTCTCGAGTTCCTATCGTTGTTTACATTTGTCTTTTAAACTTGTATTTGTCTTGTGCAGTTACCTTTAGGATTGCAACATGTGATTGTAATTTCCGTTAATTTTTTGTCTTTGTTGTCTTTGCTTGTACCTTTTTTTATTTTCAAAATTTTTA
>MJUU01048832.1:21802-37196 GCA_002080025.1 Modiolus philippinarum
AATTCAGCTATTGTCGTACCTCATAGTAAGTTCAAGACGGCCCCAAGCGTTTAAGCGGAATTCATTGCTGGATGTCGATCAACGCTACATCCATGTTAATCATGTCATGGATGCGGAATCATCAACAAACATAAAATCAACTGGCAAAGTATTCTTACAATTGCTGTCATCCATTGCCCGACAAAAAGACCAACAGAAGACAAACACAACTTTAAACAACCACAGGGCACTCATCGAGTCAATAGTAAGAAAACTTGGCATAGTAAAATTATGAGATGTTGGCACAATAATCAGGTGGTCAGAATAATAATTTTAAAAACACGAAAAACAAAAACCAAAATTCGAAATTATGATAATGCATCCATATGAGAAATTCTCTCAGGAACAAGTACACCAAAACACGGCGGGTATCTTATAAGAAGCAGGAGATGCTTACTCTACCGGTACACCCGATCTCACCCATGGTTTTTGTTAGATCCATGTTGTTCATCTGTTTGTGTGTCTTCATTTTTCTTTTGTCCCGTACTCAAGTGGTGTCCTTGTTTCTTAGTGTTTTCGATGTTGCCTTTATCCATGGATTGTTCGTTCTTTTGACTGACGGTTCATACATACTACTCCATCCTAACCATATGCAAAAATAAGGACAAATTTCTCCTTTGTTCCCCCGATAATGGCCTCCACTGATTTTCCCCATAAGCTGGACAAATGATTCAGCAAGCACAACGATAAAATCATCATGATTGGAAATGTCGCGAGGTTCGTCCTGAACTGATGCCTTCAGATGGAGAATAAAACTAAAATGCCAAAACTTGAAAGTATTATAGTTCATTATATGAGATATTCTCTAAAGATCAAATACAACATAACTGAAATATCACGAGAGCATACATCTCTCGCACGGGGGAATCATTTTATGGACTCGATACTGCAGGAGTGACAAACTACAGTTTTTAATTAACATTGAAAGGGTAATGAGTACATGAACATGAGACAAAGTCTCTACGAATACCTAGTAAACCAAGCATTGTTGTTCATCTTGAAGTCACCATTAGGCTTTCAACAAGAGATTTAGTCATACCTCACAGCAAGTTCAAGACGTCCGCTAGCACCGATTTGAACGAAATTAATTACTAATCGTCGAACAACGCTACATTCATGGTGTTTACAAACCAAAAATTAATTGTCATGAATTGCCCAACTATTTCAATCACTAAAAGCTATAAAAAAAATAATAAATAAAATAATATCTATGTTTTTAGGGTCTTCTTTAGGTTCTAGTGATTTGAAAGAATGGTAAAGAGTAATGAAAAGTTATGCTTTCCTAAAGTAGGAGCTTCACGTTTGATATTGATTTTCAAAATTTTCATTAAATATCCAAATTGTAGCATCAATATTATATGTTATAAAAAATGTGCAATGAATGTTTGAATTTAATGTAGAAAAAAATACAGTTATATTATTTCAAGAAAACTTGACTTTTTGTGTTGAAGAGCTTCATCTTAAGATACAAAATAACCCCAATAGATGTGATTTAAGATTAGAAGAACTTTAATTGAGAGATGGGATTCAAAAGAGTAATTTCTTTTTTATTAGTTACGATTTAATTATCTGATAACTTTAAAATGTCTCGTAATGTTTTAAATGGTCGGTTGTCATAATCCTCCTCCGAATCTATCTTTTGAGTCTCTAAGATATCGGCTATAATGTCTTCAAATCCTCGCTTGTTGTTTGTGCCGTATCCTGCAATAATAAGTAAAGAAAAGAGAGTGTATACAGAAAATTAAAAAATATCAAAGTTATTACAAGTTCAGATTCTTTATATGGCCATTTCGACAACTCATGTCTCTTCAGTGCAAAGTAAATCAAAACATTTGGAAGGCCACAGACCAACACTTTGAAAATCTGATATGGAACTAATAACCAGAGAGATCTAAATGAAATTCCAAAATAAGCTAATGACACTGCACTGAAGAAACATAAGTTGTCGAAATGCGCATATGCAGGATTTAAATTCACAGTAACTTTGGTATTAAGTCATTTGTTACGACTGGGTCGATGCCACTGCTGGTGGACTGTTAGTCCTCGAAGGTATTCACCAGCCCAGTAGTCAGTACTTCGGTGCTGACCCGAAAGCCGATTTTATTTAGAATCTTACAGTATTTAAATTTTTGTAAATTCTGTTTAAAACTAAGGAGTATCTCCCTCATGCAAAGCTCTGTCCTTAGCTGATTTTGGCTTTACATTTAGATCTTATTGGTTATTTATTTCCTATCAGTTTTTAAACACCTTGAGTGTATGGTCTTCCAAACGTTTAGATTTTATCTCTACTGATGAGACATAAGTTGTCGAAATGCGCATATGTAGAATCTAAATTCACAAAAACTTCGGTATTTAGTCATTTAACCAGTGCACTTATTTGCACAAACCTAATTAATAATACTGTGAAACAACTATCAAAACTCAGGTCTTAATGAGGCCCGTCATGGGTATCTTGATTACCTTATTATCAGGGCATTCTTTTAATGATTATTTGATTACGAGGGCATTTATTTAATGATTATTTGATTATTAGCTTACATTTTTATATATTTTTTTTATTACTAAGCAAAAAATTTATTGAATTTAATGATTATTTGATTCCTTGGACCCCATGAGGACCCTCCTTAATTACTTTTGGAGTTTAATAAATTTAATTGAAGTTTTAGATAGATTAAAATAAATGAAAAACAAACTTCATCTATCGACATTTATGATTTTTCTACGATCTTTACGACGCTTCCAAATAATTTTGATTAAAGCTAAATTGGGACAACTGATTGAATGGTCCTTTAAATTCTCTGCTCTGTAGCTCATTTGTTGTAACACAAATCTAATATTACTTACAACAATCAATGCTGTTTGACATGTGATGATATGACTAAGGCACATTTTTGTTCGTTTCGGCAACATTGTTTATCAAAGGTCATTGGAATTCTAATGCGTACAAATCTTGCATCTCTCCTTACAGAATGTGACTTCATGTTTTCAATGATAACAACAGGTATATTGACGATATCCTTACTATTGACAATATTATGTCCGCATCATTTACTAACAAGAACTGAAACATTGCCCTTTCATGGATCTATCAACATTGACTGTTGTAAAATAAAAACTAGAATGTACGATATATATAGAATAATGGTAGTTTCGAGACAGAAAATATCACCGTATCGCAGCGAGTCCGATAGGACGAGCTTTGATACTAGTGATATTTTCTGTCGAGACCTTCAAAACTACCATTATTGTTTTTATCGACAATGTCACAAGAGTCATGCCTGATATTTTCTTGTATCAGGTCAGTACGGAGATACTGACAATATCAGTCAGTAAGATCAAAGAGAAAAAATGTACATATTGCCGATAAAAGGGATGATTTCGATTTCAGTATTACTAATTTCCTTTATCTTGACAGAGACGTTCTCTAGCTCCACCCATCGGGGTTATATCTCTCAACTGTAATGATTCGCACGTGTTTGTTCTACTCTTGACGACTTTAATGAACTTAACCTTACTAGTAAATTTTATAAATTGTAAAATACATTTGAAATGCTTCATAGAAGATATGAACATTTGATATCCAAATATATCACATCACACGCAAACAGCTTATTATAAAGGGGATTTCTCATTCTCGATTTTAAGAAAATGTTGTTAAAAAGCCAGAAACTTATTACATATAAAAGAAAAAACAGGGACTTTATTTACATTCTTTACGTAATAGGGGATATTCTCCGTACATCCGTTAAATTTTCTTAGAGATCCAATGCCTTGAACATTTTACATGTATATTGGGCTCTCACTGATACTGCCGATGTCTATTGAAATGCATGATGATTCCTTACCAAACCCTTCTTGAAGTTCTGAATTTGATTTTTCTCCCGTAGTGCGACAGTGTTTTACCAGCAGACTAAGCCCCTTGAGCTTAGCCGCTGGCAGTTTAGCGGCGAGTACTCCTTGGCCGTCTTTCACAATTACATATTGTTCCTTTTTCCTTTTCAGTCAATATTTTGGTCATGGAGTTAGTAGTCTACATGTATTTGGTTTTATTCCTATGTTTATTATACTATTGGGAAACGGGACAGATAAACGGGAGGTTTGAGCACCAATAACGCGGTTTAACCTTACTGCTTGATTTTGCTATTGCCGGTACTTAGTCTGGCTGTCATGGGATCTTATCGTTTTATTCGTTTGTCTTTTATTTGTCATTTCTAGTGCTGTTCCTAGGTAAATTGTGGCATGTGACTGTGTTTTACAGCCATTGTAGGTGTTTCCTGTCATCTTTTTACTTTATTTCTGGGCTCTAAGCACTAGAATAGTATATCTGGGATAAAGCGACGATTCAGTTCTATTGTCAGAATTGTGTCTAACAAAAATAATACACTTCCTTGTTTGAGAGATCATATGTGAAACCGAACTTTGCAAGGAAAGCGGCTATACAACATATATAATAGTAGATATATCAGCACTTATCTAATTCAGTGGAGCAGGCATGTAAATAGTACAAATGCACTGGAAGTAGGATATTCATTTCGGCCTAAAACAAAAAAGTACCCCTATCATTCATACAGTCGTCATTATTCTAACATGGAAACATCCAATTTAGAACTTAAAACCGCGAGCTAAAATTTTAACTAGCTATTTACGTTTTGCTGTTCAGTGTGGAGTGAATGTTTTATTATGCCTTTGAAGTGCGATACCGTAAGGTACTGCTGAAGAATGGGATATCGTTCTGACGTATCAATAACCACAGTAAAAACAGGAGGGTTGAAAGGTCAGAAGAAAATATAACTTTTTTGAATCTTTACTTGGTCTAATACTGCCAGGACGTGGCAATTTATTTCAATAGTATAAAGATGTTTTATTGTAAAAAGAAGGTAAAGTACTCTAACAACATAAAAAAACTTACGACATAGGTATCCAGTGTCCACCGAACATCTTTGAAAGGGATATGGACAATTAGAACATGAGCTACCTTTTATGTATGGTGATTGGCCCGCTATTACTCTGAAATATAGTAATATAAAGATTTTTGAGTTTAAATACTAGAAAGTGAACGATTATATAATTTGAAACTAAAAAAACATGAATAGATAAATAAATAAAAATGAAAAAAAATGAAATAAAAATAAAAATGGATAAATAAATAAGATAAGATGAATAAATTAAGTAGATAGACTAAAGGCCCATTGCTATTGTTCAACTGACATAATGCTTTTGATCAGTGAAGAGATACAAATATTTAAATGAATAGCCCATATCTGTTAAAATTTTAAAGATAAAAAAGAATGATAACAGAATGAGAAATCTTTCTTCAGTATATTCTTCACATTATTGTTGTAAAGACTTTGTCAGTCTGCGTATGTATTTTTTCCTATAAGATGCTTAGGAGATTCGCTCCCCATGTTTTGGTGTTTCTGTATTGAACTATCCATCTAATTTGCACTGTGTGTGAACATATTATTTAATCGTTTTGAATATATAATGTAGCAGACACAAAAGTATGTCTATCAGTATATACTCACATTTTGTTATAATTGCATACTAGATAAAAAGCATTATTTACTGTTGTCTCTTTCAGCTTGGAACATAATTTCAGTCCACACCCAACCTTGGAAGCTTTTGCCAAAATCATCTGAAATTTGAGATCATAAACAATGCTAATGTAATACTCACTTATAATGGATACAGTGAAACTGATCATTATATTGTTTTACTTTTAAAAATAATTGAAGGAAGCCAGTGTACCCCTTGCAATCTCAAGTTCCTACATTTGTAAGAATGCAAAAAGTGGATAACAGGAAACCTGTACAATAGCTTAAAATTACAATCACATGCCACAATCTGACAGGAAACTACACAGGAAAAAAAAACACAAATAAGACAAAAGAAAAACGTAAACAACGATAGGAACTCGGGACAGCCGGACTTGGTCCGGCACTATCAAAAGCCAGCCGTAGGATTAAACCAGTTTATTGGCACCAAAACCTCCCCTTTCTCTGTCCCGTTTCCCTATAGTATAATAAACATACGAATAAAACCCAGTACAGGTAGACTGCTAACTCCGTGTCTACAATTTTGAAAGGAGAGAAAATAACAAGACGTAATTTTGAAAGATGAATCAAGGGGCGCTAGTCACTAAACTGTCGGCTAGACTGCTGGTAAAACACCGTCACACTGTGAAAAAAAAATCAAATTCAAACTTCCTGAAGGGCTGGTTTTGAAATTTCCGTTATGAAATTCTATGCGTTGTTGACAAGTTTGCCCGTAAATTCATTTTAGGTATTATTCATGCAAGAGATACCCATAAATTATCTAAGGTCAAAGTAACTTCGGTATTTAGTTATTTGTTACCACTGGGTCGATGCCACCGCTGGTGGACTGTTAATCCCCGAGGGTATTCACCAGCCCAGTAGTCAGTACTTCGGTGCTGACCCGAAAGCCGATTATTTTTGGAAGCTTACAATTTTTGTAAATTTTGTGAAAACTAAGGAGTATCTCCCTCATGCAAAGCTCTGTCCTTAGCTGATTTTTGGCTGTACATTTAGAATATATTGGTTAGTTGTTCTTTATCAGTTTTTAAATATCTTTGAGTTTATGGTCTTCCAAACGTTTAGACTTTATCTGCACTGAAGGGGACTAAAGTTGTTGAAATGCGCATATGTAGAATCTAAATTCACAGTAACTTCGGTATTTAGTTATGATATAAATTTTCCGTTGTGATCTCTGTGTACAAAGAGATAAATGTATGTTTTTCAAACTTTCACCTTGGTCTTGTTTGAGGATTAGAGAAGTAACATATACCATGGATGTTAATTGATTTGTCGTAAGGTTAGAGAATGACATTTACCAATCAGCCACCAAGAGATCTTTCACATCAATATTACTAAGTACCGAGATGAACATTTCGCTGACTTACGATTTATCAAAGGCAGTTGCTGTTGATTTGTTTCCGGACACTGTCGCAACAGAAGGGGACGTTTGGCTTGCCATAAAACCGGTTTAATCCACCATTTCTTTTGAAATTCCTGTACACAGTCAGGACCATTGCGGTCGACAATTTTGCCGGTGGTTTCCATTTGATTTTTCTTTTTGCCTCATGGATTTCGGCTCTTGACCACCCCCATCAAAAAGGTGATTCCACTTTCTAGAAGTAACTCTTGCTAGTATCTGCTAAGCTTATAAAGGTCTCAGATCATTTCTGATAACCTTTTTTTATCCAATCGAATGCAGTTTGTAGCAGCAGAACATAGCCTGTGACAATTTCCAATTTGCTTTTCATATCGTGCATTGATGTATAGTTTTTGAACCTGTTCATCGTGTATTTGTTAACGTTGATTTGCTTTGTACACGACACGATGGGTATGTTTTATTTTGCAGAATGGATGATAAAGAAACAACTTGTCCGTGGTTACATCGTATTTTCATCTTCAAACACGTTCTTTTTTCTTGCATCATGCTTTGAAACACCGGATCAGTTTCCTGTTTTTGTCTTGTTTTTAACCTATTGTACGGACTTTTACACTTAACAACTGTATGCTTCTCATGTCACATTTTGACTACATTACCATTATAATTTTTCATTGCAGTACAGTTTGTTCAGTGTTGGCTTAATATATATGTCCATGCCGAACATCAGAAGTTTTAAGCCAGTTTCATTTCATTTAAGAAACACCGGAGTGTGTTTTACAGCGTACTGATGAGATGCAATGCATCAAAATGTAAAATTTTAATTCGCGTGTCATTGGTTATGCCTACCTTGCTTTTAGGCGTGTGTTTTACAGCGCACTGATGAGATGCAATGCATCAAAATGTAAAATTTAAATTCGCGTGTCATTGGTTATGCCTACCTTACTTTTAGGGGAATCTGAAACCCATGTTAGATGTATTGTACATTTTCGTAAAATTTTCATGGCAATTCATTTGTCCAGTTTTTGCTTTTTTTACATTTAGTCTCCTATCTCAAAAACAAGTTGAGAAACTATTTGACATAGAGAATAAAATTGAAGTACTAATTTATGTAAAACAATAAACATTGCAAAAGATCAAAGAGAAAAGATAGCAGCAAACGCCTACAATGTCCGAAAATTACAGGCGACAATCCACAATGGAACTGCAAAAGAGAAACATAAATAAAAGACCAAAGACAATCGTAAATACGGAACTCGTTATATCCTGACTTGGTACCACAACTAGCAGAAGCTAGCACTTGGGTTAAACCGGTTTATTGGTACATTAACCAACCCTTTATCCCGTTTTCCTATACTAGTATAATAAACATATGTTTTTAACATATACAAATATAAATGCCAACGTAGTATCATTTCATACAGTTGGATACTACATAGTTCATATAATCAAGGCATTTGACTTGCGTGTTGTTACACTGAGTATATGACACATTTCTATCATCAACATAAAATGTAAGTAAATTGAAGCAAATTTCTAAGATTGCACAATTCTGATAGATCTACGAAAAAACATGGTCTCAAGGGCAGAGCATAGAGTCTAACAACCACCAGGCCACCGATGTGAAAAACATCATCTCTGAAGCTACAGAAGCAAACTGAACCAATTTTCACATAGCAAAGTATGCAAGTTCCTGAACAACGTTTCTTACTTTGCTTAGGTCTACAAAAGATAATAACATGGAAAGTATATTAAGAATTCTCCCTGTTTGGAACATTTCGCGGTTACAATCCTCGCTTTGGACGAATGGTCGTTTGAAGGAACCATTTTAAAATTATGAGATAACCATACTGTATTTTAGGATCTGACGGGGTAAATCGTTGATGTCACTGTCGCAAACTGAGCCACCAATATAGATGATTGCCATAGCAGAGCATTATTTTACATAGGACCGAATTTGAAATACATTTAACTTCCCTTTGGCTTAGCTGAAACCGAATTTCGACGGAATGTTCATTTAGTCGATCTCCTTTAACATTATATTCGATGATTCTGTCTGCCGATCAAAATGACCACCACAGCTGTACAAAGTTTGACTTAGGATCTTATGTGAATATCATGTGTCACTAATTGCATCCAACGAAGCAACCTTGTAGTTAAGACGACTACCAACTAAATAGCCAGGTGAACAGTTCAGGTGCATAGGAGCTTCTATTCATTCAGGTACTGTGACAGCAACCCTATTTATAAAATGTCTTGAGTGGGAGACAATGCTCCATCAATATATAAAGTTTTGAAGAGTTGAAGGACTAATTTTTACTACCTGTTTATAGTGACCACACATTTGCCCTTTGTCACATGATCCAGTCGAAAAATGGTAGTTATTCTTTTCATTGTACCAATATCTCACGCCCTTTTCGACATTATCTGGGAATTTTTTTCCTGAAAAAGGTTTGTTTTAGATTACGTATAGTTTACACTAGTGTGATCAAGACTTTTTATTGAAATAATATTATTTACTTCATTAACGATTTTATTTGTAAATAATCAAATTTTCAGTTGTTTTCATGGAATATCAGCAGTTTTTGTTGGCTGATCGCTCAAATATCGTTTTATATATTGATAAAACTGCATTCCGACATCACCATGATGACTACAAAACGTGGAATATCCATGCATCGTGATTAAATAAAAAGAATGGCAATAAATACTTGATAAGTGCTACAATATAATTATTGCAATTGGTAGATTCATTGGGTTGTAAAAGTGCTGATCGAAGCACAATTTGCAACCTTGAGTTTATTTTTTGTTTTGTGATACTAATTTGGTTGAAAATGTTTTTCCTGTTATTTTTTAGACTAGAACTTGATTTTCTTGGATTAAACGCCAAAATAATTTATCAATGTCCAAGAAAACAACATAAGTGACCAAACATTTCTTGTCATTTTGGAATCCTAAGTACGTATTGTACAATATGTCTAAAATGGTCAAAAACAACGGCAGTAGAATACCGAAGGAACAAGGGAAGCGATGACTACAAAAATCGAAGTCCAAAGACATGGCAAAAACGGTAACAGATAAAAACAAAGACAAAACAAGGACGTGAGACAGCTACAATGCACGGAAATAAAAAGATAACATTAAGAACTAAGGCACTCATAGTGTGAACTCCCATGAAAACCGGGAGTGACATCAGGTGCTCCGGAAGGGTAAGCATGTCCTGCTCCGCTAGCGGCACCCGTCACTTTATCAGTGAGTCAATCCAGGGTTGAGTCAAATCCGATTATGTCAAACCCGTGAAGTCATGAAATCTAGCTGAAAATGTCTGTTTTCATTTGGGACACAGACACGTCATATCTGTCAATGATGTCATGGTGACGGCCATAGAATTTTTAAAGGGATGAAAGTAACAAAGGCTGAACAAATCCCTGACTAAGCAGCAAATTGACAAGATGGGTTTATCTTAAATGAATATCGATAATAAAAAATATATAATATACATTTATTTCCCATGCATGAGGGAAATATGAAGATTTGTTTACCCGAGGGAATCATATTTCCCGAAGGCAACGCCTGAGGGAAATATGATTTCCCGAGGATAAACAAATCTTCATATCTCCCACATGCATGGGAAATAAATATTTTATTCCACCACTAAGTTTAATATGTACAAATCATTGAAGGTTGTATCGAGAAGGGGTTCTACCTCCCTCCATCTTATCTGAAATTCTTTCATAATTTTGAAGAACTCAGAAACCCAGCAAAAACTCGTCTGGAATCATTTTCTTGGAACTCGGTCTGAATCCACCTGTATTCGAAGGCCCATGCATCTATGACATCGATCAGTGAAAATCAAATGGAGTAATAAGTACTCAAGAACTAAAAGTACACTGCAGTAAGAAAAGGCATTGTCGTTGCTGAAATAAATTTTTGTTTTTTTTTTTATTTTTGAAATTGACATAATAACACAAATAAACTTATTTAAACTGCACTGTTGAGACCTTATTATTCGGTACTCTTGCTAGGCGATAGTGAGCTGTTCCTTAACCGTGTTAACTTGGAACGTCTCTTTACTATGATAACTCTTGTAAAATCTAGAGAATTTCGAATGAGGGGAATATGATATTTGGACACGACGTTCAGCGGGAGACACGATGTTTTGTTCACAGTCACTTGTGACAGTCTTGGCCAATGAAAATTCGTTATTAGTTAAGTTATTATTATATAGTGGAATAATTATATCCCAATGACTATTGGGTATTTTTAGCATAAATCTTTATGGTTTATGATTGCATTATGTTTTGTAAATTTGTAAATTGAAATCAAATATTACCTGTTGTGAAAAACAAATTTTCTCCGACTCCTGATGCTGACGAATCACTATGTTTAAATTCACATTTATCAGCATATGCTTGGGCCAATGCAGCCAAATTTTTGCTCCAATTCTGAAATAAATGAAATTTTATGAAACACAACAACATTTCTGAATCAGTGCAGCATACGTATTAAAAAAATAATTGTCAAGATTAATGAGAAGTTATACTAAAGACAGCGTGTTTATCGTACCATTTTCCTCAAATTTGATCCAGAGGTTTCAGCATCTATACTTCTATCTTTATTATGTTCCTTAAGTATAGAATTTTTCTGACTATCTGTTAGTTGTGCAACCACAAACCCGCTACATATAGCGACAGTGAATACAATACGGATCATATTCAATGCTGTTACCGTTGTGGGAGTCTTGTCTGATATGGTCAAAGATTTAATATCCCAACACAAAGTCAGTATGCTGGATTTATAATTTATATCAAAACCCACTGGACTGAATCTTTATAACAAATTATTATATACACCAATGATTTATTTTATGATTCATATTCATATACTCTTCATCATAATTCACATAAACCAATCATTTCACTCGGAATATTAACAAAGTGTCAATTTACCCGAAACATGGACCCTGATTTAATTAAACCATTTGAGACAAATGCAATATCCTGTATCATATTGAACATATTGGCACTAAATTACAGCAGTAATACGGAATATGCGGACGGTTTTAACAAACTATTGTAAAATTATACTATTGTTCGTGGGGTTCTAATTTTCGTGGATTTCGTAGTTCACTAACACCACAAAATTAAATTTTTAACAAACTTCATTTTTTTGAGTTTTAAACAAAAAAATAGAAACCATGAATTTAAGTACCTACGAAATAGTGTTATTTTTGAAAACCACAGAAATTGATGTCCACGAATATAAAAAGTACTTCCGTAGTATTTTGCTATTGTTTTTATTATGAAGCTCATTTTGATTATCTCTGGTTTATGCAGACATAAAACAAATAGCAAACATAAACTTAGAAAAACAAAGAAAATGGAACAAAAACAAAATTGAAATAATTATATTGCTTTCTTTTAAACCAAAGATGAGGGAAAAAATAATCATTCAGCCTGATCGAAGTAATAGAGGGAATATGTGAGCAGCGCCGTCCATTTAGTGCACACGTCACTAGAAAAATCCAGAAGGTCATCAGTAAAGTGTTTTGGTTGAACGAAAGGTACATTTGTATTTTGATGCATCGTCCTGTCCGATTTTGATACACACTTTTACACACCCAATGGTGCAAGTCGGAGTTCTCAAATTATACCTTAAAGGACAAAATGCAAATGGCAAAAAACAAATGCCCATGGTCAGGTTTCTCTGCAACAAGTATTCCTCTCTAAAGATACTGGACTTTTAGGTACTGAAAAATAAGTTGGATTGTGATAGGCCTCTATTTTTCACATAGCTTCCCCTAGATAATTTGTTGAACCTGTTGGGTGGTTCTCTCATTAACTTATTTTGAAGTTAATTACCCTGAAAATAACATAGATCCAATCCCTGAACCATATATATCTTTATCATACTCATGATACACTGAACCATTTTCTACCTTGGATAGCAAAGTTTTTCACTGAATATTTCCAAACATGTTGAAGGTCGCATGGTGACTTCAAGATGTAGAATAACAATAAAAGCGTTGTTCTTTTTCTTGGTTATACCATGTATTTGTAGAGACTTTGTCTCATATGCATTTACTCCATATCCTTTCATTATTCATTTAAGACAGGAGTTTGCCTCTCCTGCAGTGTGGAGTCCGTAAAAAGATTCCCCACGCGAGAGATGTATGCTCTCTTTATATTTCAGTTATGGAGTACTTGCTCGTTAGAGAAATTCTCATATTGGTTTATTATTTTTGTAAATTTCAAAATGTTATTCTGACCACCTGTTCATAGTGCCCACATCTCTCTATTTTATAATACAATCGAGCTGATTAGTGCCCCGTGTTTGTCTATGTGTTGTAATCGTCCAATAGCTTAAGACACGTATGATTTTGTCTTGCAACGGATGACAGTTAACGATCCCACATCCATGACCAGAAAAGACATGCAGGATGTAGCGTTGTTTGACGTGAGGCGTGGAATTCCGCTAAAACCGGTGCTAGGGGCCGTCTTGAACTTACTATGAGGTATGAGCAAAGCTCATTGGTGACTTCAAGAGGAAGAACAACAATAAAAGCGTTGTCCCTTTGCTTTATTAATAAATGTTAATAAGTATTGATATCTATGTACCAGTGCAATTGCATGTCTTCAGAATCGTTTATTCTTGCTTGCCCATAACAACCATGCAGCTTTGATTCTAAATTATTTCTCTTCCCATCTTAGCGTGCATATTAATTGACTTGCATTGTGTATAAACCTTTCAAACAAAACATTAAAATCATTTAGACTCGTTCAATTCATTATCATAAAATCAGCTTGTTGGTATACTTTATACTTGCCTATTTAACTCTTTATATGAGGAAACGCAATCAAACCTTATCTGTCCGTCTGTACACTTTGTCTTAATTATCCTGATATGGTTCATTCAAAATTAAGTCCACTACAAAAATGCTCTACCAGTCTGAATAGTATTTTATCACTTTTAACATTATACTTTAAAACATCCTACCATAATATTTGTATTGCTGGCAAAGCTTGCGTTCTCTTTCATGTTCAAACAACGAAAGGATATGGAGTAAATGTACACGTGAAGAAATCTACAAATAAATGGCTTAATTTGAATGAACCATGATGTAGCAAGGTAATATTCACTGATTTCTTTACAACTAAAATTGTATTACAAATTGGAGATAACTGTAGATACCTACAATGGCCGGAAATTACAATCACATGTCACAATTCATAATTCACAAGAAAACTGCACTTAAAAACACATCAGACCAGAGACACAAATGACTAACGATAGGAACTCGGGATACCTTGATTTGGTACCGGTGTTATATTGTCATTTTTCCCCCATGCTAGATTTTCCCCGGGGGAAAATGAGATCATTGTCACTTTTCCCCCACGGAAAACTGACAATACGTATACGTATTGCCATTTTTCCCCGTGCTGATTTTTCCCCATACAAATTTCTTGTTAGCAATGAAGGGATATGGAGTAAATGCACATGAGACATAGTCTCTACAAATACATGGCAAAAATGGGCAATGGAACAACGCTTTCATTTTTTTTCTTCATCTTGAAGAACATATGTCTTTCTTTCTCAACTGTTCTGACATGTCGTCCGAGCTTTGATCAACAACTGATTAGAGACATATATGTACATGCCTCTGAACAGACAGACCTTGTCCGTGTGTCAATTAAGATTTCACATATAAATTTTATAGAACGCTCTTCAGTTTTGACATAACTCTTAATGCAATTTCTTTAATGAGAACCGAACTCGATATTTAATCATGTTTTCACTCATTAATATTACTATTAATTGGCTGATCCAGAGGGAGGGGATCCATTAGTTGGGCCCTTTTTCTTTACAAAAAATTTTGTACAAAATTTAGGCACGACTGTCAAAAGATCGGTAAAAAATGGCTTTGAACCCCCTTTTTAAGGAACCTCATTGGAACCCCCTTTTTGGAGGTTGGATCCGCCGGTGCTATTTGAGAAAAGGAGGTAGATAAGGATCAACACACACCAAAAATTGACAATACACTCCATGATAAAGAAAATCAGATTAAAAAACTGACAATTATGAATTATTTATACAATACAATAAAGCAACATATGTATGAAATGACAAATAACTATATACCGAAGTTACTGTGAATTTACTTTCTGCATATGCGCATTTCGACAATTTAAGTGATGCTAACGCTGAGAGCTGCTGCCGCAAATGATTTGTCCAAGGTGGTATTTCGTAAAGTGTCTTGGTTGATCTCCAACAAAAGAATTAATTTTTCACGCATATAACTGGAAATTCAGTGGACAGATCAACTTCAAACTTTGTCTAACGGTCTGTCTGTATATTTTTTGTGAAATTTTGCCATTAATTAATAATTCATATTGACCAGGTTGTTTTATTTTTTAGTTAATTTTTTATTATTCTTTTTTTTTTTTTT
>MJUU01048832.1:46077-57057 GCA_002080025.1 Modiolus philippinarum
GACGGACGGATAGACAGACAGACGGACGGACAGGCTGATTACTATAGGGCGCCGCCATTTCATGGCGGGGCCCAAATAATAAGGCTTCAAATTGTGACGAGCACACCGATTTAAGAGAAGATCCCTAGTTACTGGAACGCGTGTGTCTCTTTTTGTACCGGCTTTAAAGCGAGCCCCCTCTATCATTTACTTATTAAGAAACTGCGTGTTTGTCCGGTAAACAATGCATCCGATGATAATGACCCAGACCAGAAATATAGGTAGAGATTTTAGACGGGGCGAGGCCCGAACAGGAGAGATATGCAATATATGATATTATATTTTCTAAGGGTAAAGGCCAAACTTCTTGTAAACTATAATAACTCAAAAATTTTTGAAAATATTCTACTGCCGTTTTGTAGCATTTCCAGATCTGCCACAGATGGTCTGGAATCTGATCTGGCTCCTGCTGTGCCCATGGTACCAGTTTTCTGAAAAGCTGAAAATTGCCACGACTGAATGCGTCAGCTATCAGATTATTTTTCCCGTCAATATGACGAGATTTCACTACCATGTTATACTTTAATGTAATCAAAACTAGCTTTCGTACTAAACTCATACACCTTTGGGACTTATTACTTTTTTTATTTATTATACTAACCACTGATAAGTTGTCGACAAAAAGAATCAACTTTTTGTTTTTTAATAAATGAACCCATATATGCAAGGCAGCAACTACTGGAAAAAGTTCGAGAAATGTTATGTCCGTCGAAATGTCAGACTCGCTCCAACTTTTTGGCCAAACCCCACACGCGTACCTTCCCTGGAAAAACATCCCAAAACCATGAAATGCTGCACTATCTGTGTAAAGGGATAAAGACAAATTAGACCCCAATGTAAATCATGCATGATCGAGACTCCATTGAATTCCTTTAAAAAATTAAGCCAAACTATCAAATTGCCTTAATGCTGCGATTGACACGAATTCTGTGACAAGGTTTTGTCAGGTTACAGGTGGCATTAATGAGCCGCCTGCAGAAAGCTCTACCTGGAACAATTACCTGACAGGCGAAATTAAGAAGACCTATAATTGACTGCATTTTTCTCAAAGTGACCTTTTTAACTGTTTAAGACCAACACTATACGATCCTGAATTTCTTTCAATTTTTGAGAGGGAAGTCGTTATTCTAATGTTAAAGTGTCGATCTCAATGCCAAGAAAAACCAGTATATGTGTCGGGGTGGTTGTTTTTTCCTTTTCCTTTTCGACAGCTTCAAGCACCAGGAAAGCAATGACGCCATGAGAAATCAATTAAATGGGGAATAACTCTAATTTAAGGAATCAACTTTCAAGAATATTGATTACCATGAAGTTGTAAAATTCTATCTAAACTTTTATTAATTCTGTTTATCTTTGAATAGATAACCATACTTAAAGTATGGAATGAAAAAAATGCCAACCATCTGGAAGAAAGAGTTAATGATAAAGCTATAAAGAAAGGGGACTTCAAATGATGTCGAGGCTGGTAAGGCATACCAATCCTACCAGTAATACCAAAGATTCCAGGGAAATTCATCATAAAAAGAATTGCCAAAGAAGTTGACAAGTACTTACGAGATGAACAAGCAGGAATTAGATAAGGGCGTGGCATAACAGAATAAATCTTTGCTCTAAGAAACATTATAGAATAAGTAGTAGAATGGAACTCAAACCTGTGCATACCATTCATCGATTTTGAAAAGGCTTTTGACAGAGTCCATCACAGCACCCTCTGAAGACTATGTCATACTATGGCACCCAGGAAAAAAATTACTAAACTAATAAAACAAATGTATAAAGATAATGAGTGTGCTGTTTTCACATCAAATATAATCTTAAATTGGTCAATATCAAATCAGGTGTAAGGCAGGACTGTAATATGTCTGGATTCCTGTTAGTCACAATCATTGATTGGATTGTTAGAAAATCTACAGATGAAAACAACAAGAATTCGATGAAATTTTATAACTAAGTTAGACGATCTGGACCATGCTGATGGTATCGGTGTACTATCCAGCACCAAAGACTGACTACAAAGCAAATTCAACAACGTAAACCAATATGTCCACTCCATTGGCCTTAAGATCAATGCTGAAAAACTAAAATTATGATACTAAACGCCAAAGAATAAAAATCGCGAACTTATGAAGACATCTGAAGAAAAAAATACGCTTGCGTGATCAACTTTCATTAGATTAGCCCTTACCTTAACCATTTCGCCTTTTCAAATCAAACGTGAAACATAGAAACATAGAAAATTAATGACAAAACAAGATTAGAACGTGGTCGACACGTTCATGCACACATGTTTTATTAGGCTACTTCAGATTTACTGTCCACGGGAAGTATGACACCCCCTTGGGTTAACTTATCTCGTTAATAAATAACAAAATACCGAAATTACTGTTAATTTAGTTTCTGCATATGTGGTAAACGGTAAATGCAACATAATCCGTCGACATACCATGGATGACCATCAAACAATATCGATTTTTACTCACTAAGCACGTGGGGTCTTTGAATGGGCTTTAACTGAAGGCACGTCCTTTTCCTTGTTTGGACCAATGAAATCTTGTGTTGATGATTACCCTTTCAGATTTTGGGTATAAAAATAAAATGGCGTTGTTTCAAGACGATATGGTTTTGCCTAGTTACATAGAATGCGTTTTGGATCCCCCGTTTCTTATGCAAGAATCGTCACTAAATTGACCTATAAGTAAAGTATGTTAAAAAATCTATCTGTACATATAATTTTGTCTGGGTACATGCATTTTAACGCCCTATAGCAATTGATTTTGACCAGTCTTTACGTTGAATATTTTCATCACGATAGTAAATTTTGTCAGGAATTCGCATATTACCTCTTCTTGGAGGCAAGTAAAATCACTTTTTAACTACAAAGTAAAGATCTGGGAATTGAATGACGTTTTCACTAAATATTGTATTTGTTTATTTCTTTTGAAATCTTGACATTTTGTCGATTGTTTATTTTCGTCGCCATGCTGTTAATTTGTTCTGAAAAAGTTATGAACACAGAAGAGCTTTTCTAGAAGGGAGATAATTTTATACCACTAGATTTCCCGCTGAATAGGAAAACCGATTCTGAAGCCATCAAACCTATTAGCATACAAAGTTTCAGTGCTTGAATTCAGTTTTACAATTTTAGATTCCTTTTTATTTTGAGTAAATCAAGTGTTTACATCTTGCATACTGATACTAATTACAAAAACAGGTAAACAGCAAACACCTACAATGGCCAGGAATTACAATCACAAGCCACAATCTACAAGCAAACTGCACCAGAAAAACAATAATGAAAACAAGAGACAAACATTTATAACGATAGGAAATCGGGATAGCCGGACTTAGTACCGGCACTAGCAAAAGCCAGCGGTAGGGTTAAACCGGTTTATGGGTACGCTAAACCTTGCAGACACAATAAGGCCTTCAATGTTCTTGAAATTTTAAAGCCAGTCAAGGGCACCATGATCTATCCTAATAAGGAACGGCACTTCATCTAGAAAGCAGACGCTATTGCAAGTAATTCACGATGAGTTATGTCATAACTGCGTTCTTGTGTATTCCGGTAAGCTTGTACTAAAATTAGCTGTCATAGTCTCTTTTTCACCTTGTAATAATTGTATTTTAGATAATGCAGCTCCTATTCTGAAGGAGCTGGCTTCGATGTCTGATATTTACGTTTTACTGGTATCCATGGGTATCCGAAAATTTGAGCCTACACAAGACTTTTTTTAAGTTTGCTACCTGACACTCTCATGACATTAAATATTTTCACCGTGTTCTGTCAACTTATGAAGGAGTCTGGCTATTTCTGAAAATACTTTCACATACATGCGGTAGCATATGCAGGTTCAAAAAATACTTCTCACATCTTCGTGGATTTGAATATTGGCCATCCAATATTCCGTCGGTTTGTATTTCCAATACAAAACATTAGGATCCAGTCGAAGATCCAGAGGTATCTTGCAGAACATCACTCATTGTAAATCGTACATACATTAAAGTTTTTGATAACGAAAAACTGAAATTCCCCCTTAGTAAAATGATCATTTTCCCGAATTCCCGAACCATTTTTATCTAATTTCACGTATCCCGCTCTACTTCGTTTCCCGTTTTCACGTACAAAAATTTGACTTTCATGAGTCACGCTTACAGAAAAACGGTCGATCCCGTGTCACGCTTAGACCCCAATGAGACCCTCTAATGAGTGTGAGGAACGTCATACTACTAGAACCCTTTTAGTTGTGCTGTCCACAGATGCCAAAGCCCGCACCATACCATAATACGATCGCATATTTTTGCGGTCGTATTATAAGAAATAAGATGCCAGAGGGATAATGAATCAATAGAAAGGAAAACAGTAATACCAGATATTTCGATACACTTTTATCTTTTCTAAACGTGGATTCATATTCTATCGTTAGATACCGCCGCATTTTAGACTGTTTAGTATATTTCAGAGCATATTCATCGAGAATTAAAACCGACAGCTGTGAAAGTGTAAGACAAGAAAATCTAGGACACTATTGGATTAAAGTTAACCATCTTGGACTAGGTGGCATGCTTTGTCAGTGACCGGTTAGGAATCTACTCGAGTTACTGAGATATTTTTGTCTTGCACTTCCACTTTGCCAGATTTGATCTTTCATAAGATAGTTTGAGATATCCTAATGTAAATTCATGGGTGAAAAAAAGGATATTTTCACGTTCAAAAACATTTTATGAAGTCATTGACATCAAGGTGAATTGCTAAGAATTGGTGGATGTTAACTGAAGTCTGATGGTACAGAAATTTATTTTTGGTAATATATTCATAAGCAGTTACAATGTAAAATGAGTTCTCTGACTCAGCATCTCTCGTACTGCCGATGTGTTGTATTATATATGTGTCTATATTGCTATATTTTTGAAGCATTGAGAAACAAACCTTGAATAGGTATTTTCGGTATTTGTAACATGCACAGATCTGATGTTTAAAGCGAGCCTCGTGTTCTTTTCAAAGAATTAATCGGCAAAAGAATCGTAACATAAGAAGCCGAGAGGGCAATATGAAAATTCGCAAAAAGACCCAATATAATAGAATAGATGATTTGAAAGAGGAGTGAAAGTACATAAATCAAATATCATGCACATATAAAACAAACCATTAACTGAAAACAGCAATGAGTCTAACTGAAAGACATTTAGGAAATGGCCAGATTCAGAAACAAAATTCACAGTAAGTTAAATATCTAGTTATGTGTTACCACTGGTACCATGCCACTGCTGGTGGACTGTTAGTCATTGAGGGTATTCACCAGCCTAGTAGTCAGTACTTCGGTGTTGACCCGAAAGCCGATTTTATTTTGAAACTTGCAATATCTAAATTTTTGTAAATTTGACGAAACTAAGGAATATCTCCCTCATGCAAAGCTCTTTCCTTAGCTGATTTTGGATTTCCATTTAGATTTTGTTGGTTATATGCTCTATCTCACTTTTCACACATCTTTTAGTTTATAGTCTTCCAAATGGTAAGATTTTATCTGCACTGAAGAGACATAAGTTGTAGAAATGGCCTTATGCAGTAAACAAATTTAAGTAAGTTCGGTATTTAGTTATTTGGAAAATGTAAATGAAAATTCTTGACAGTCATGACTGTAGTGTAGTTTGAAAAAAAACCCTGAAAAGTACAGAATGGTCTTTTTTAACTGAAAGTAATTTATTATGTATTTGAGGACCTTCGTTTTACTTAGATTGAAGATTAGATTAAGGGCAAGGATTAGAGAAATGGGGTAAAATGAAAAACTGACTTCTTTTCAAGACTTTTATGTATTTCACAAAAAGCTGGCATCAGGTGCACCGGAAGGGTAAGCACATAGCACATTTCACACAGCCAGCTAAAACGGATTGATTTCTAAGCCATGAGACAAAACCGATTTAAAATTTTTCCCTAACCTTCAAACAATTAAATAGGTTTGTAATGTATATATTAAAGCGATAATCTCTTCGTATCTCTACCATACAAACGATAGTTCGACGAACTATCTAACCGACAGGTTATAACTGTGCATGACTTTGGAAAAATAAAAAATAAAGTTACAAGTAATCAGACTTAATCTACACTTCAGCTGCGTATATAACAAAACACATTTACGCCCTTGAAATTATTTTGTAAAATTTGACTTTTGTCGCCAATAACATCTAAACAATACGGTTATGAGCACATTCTGGCTTACAAATTAAAACTTTTGAACATTTTAATGACACCTGCCGATTTCCATTATAGAGTAATAATAAGTAATATAGAGTAAGAATAAGTATCAACACATAAGGTATTTTTCCCACAAAAGCAAACTTAGCTACTGTATTAAAAACCCAGTAGGTACAAATTTCGTATTAAAAATTTCGCTATGTAAAGCATATTAAAAATCAGTATTCTATAAAATGACCTTGAACAAAAGGGACGATTAAAAATGCAACTTTTATATAATATGATTTAATCAAAATACAATATTAGGCAACCAGATTACAAGCAGTAATGATTTTGATGAGCACATAATACATTTCTATCAAGACAAAAGTTAATTCTGGACCGTAGAAGTTGAAGAGACCCTTTATAAGGTGTTTGCTGAAAATTATAAAATACAAAAGTACCCACGCTGTATAAGAACTGTAAAAATTAGGTATGATGTACACATGTTTCACGAGCAGCATTAGAATCAAATAATATGAAAAGCATTAATACAAATTGTCCAGAAAGAAATAGTCATTTAAACAAATCAAGATCGAGTGCAATACACAGTATTAAAGGGTTTTAATATAGAAATTAAAGCAATAGAATACAGCAAATATAACAATTGCAAAAAGACATAAAAACCCTGGCAAAACAAGAACAGAACCATTGTCTAGAAAACATCACAAGAGGTAACATAAAATGTAACAGATGTCTCATGTAATATATCGAGGTAGATGTCCTCGGTTTTGGACTCGGTTTTGTACTGGATTTGGTCTCCTATTTCGATATCTTTTGTGACAACTTTTGGATAATATATAGCTTTCCATATTATTCAATTCCTATACTGCTGATGAGAGGTTACTCATTAAAACACGTGTATAGATTAACGAAATTTATTACATACTTAGTAGAAATAAAAGCGTTTTTGCATGATCAATGTGACCGGAAGTAAACTGTCCATATTTTCACACACCAGGAAAATAATAGGTTATTTTATGCTCCTCGTGCATCTCAGACAAAATAAACGACTTCCGGTCCATATCGGCCTGGTATTTCTAAACGTCGGAAGTATGTAATAAAAAAATTAATACATGTGCATTTCCATATTGACCTGATTATCATCCCTCGATCCATATTGTCCCTCGACTTTGTCTCGGGCCAATATGGGTGTCTCGGGATGATAACCAGACCAATATGGAAATGCCCATGTATTAATCTGTATTTAATGTTTATTATGCAACTTCGGTAGTTTTAGTATATTATGGTACAATGATGTAGTTTGAAGTAATATCGGGATTTCAGGGTTCAACACTAATGTACTAGGATGGTCCTGGGATTTTCAATAAATAATGAACTTTTGGGGAAAGATTGTACAACAAGATCCGAATATGGGCAACAAGAATTGCGAACAAAAAATAATTGTGAAATACTTGTACATATTTCACTTTGTCATATCAAATTTTTTTATGCGAAATGGTGTACTTCTTCTTGTGAGAATATCTCTCATATGGGTACACTTTCATACTTTCAAATTTCAGCATTTTATTTTTTTTCCGTTCCATATGTTATTCTGACAATCTGTTTACAGTGCCCAAATCTCACGATTTCATATGCCAAATTTACTTGCAATGCCCTGTCGTTGTGTTTATGTTGCGATTGTCTTCTATGAGTATAGTTGTCGGGTAATGGATAACAGCGGTTGCAAGAATACTTTGCCAGTTAATTTTATTGTTGTTGGCGATCCCTCATCCTTTGGTTATAAAAACATGGATGTATCGTTGCTCGACATTTAGCGATGAATTCCACTCGAACCGCTCACCTTGAGCTTACTATAAGGTATGAGTAAAACTTATTGTTGAAGGTCTAATGTTGACTTCAAGATGAAGAACAACAATAAAAGCGTTCTTCCCTTGCATGGCTTTACCATGTAAAACAAGGTTCCTTACTATTGGCGCGATGAGTGCCCTGTGGTTGTTCAAATGTTGTGTTCGTCCAATGTTGGTCCTTTTGTCGGGCAATGGATGACAGCGATTGTAAGAGCACTTTGCAAGTTAAGTTTAACGATCCCACATCCATGGATCAAAGGGTAAAAAAGCATGGATGTAGCGTTGCTCGACAATTAGCATTTAATTCCGCTCATACTGGTACTAGCGGCCGTCTTGAACTTGCTATGAGGTATGAATAAAGCTCAATGTTGAAGGCCTCATGAAGACTTCAAGATTAAGAACAACAATAAAAGCGTTGTTCAATTGTTTCTTATTAGCATGTATTTGTAGAGACTTTGACTCATTTGAATTTACTCCATAACCCTTTATTGTTAATTTTAGACTCTGGTTTATGTCTCCTGCAGTATGAAGTCCGTAAAAAGATCCACAGTGAGAGAGATGTATGCTCTATATGCATTTCAGTTACGGTGTTCTTGTTCTTGCGAGAATTTCTCATATGGATGCGCTATCATACTTTCACATTTTGGCATTTTTATTTTTTTTTGTTATTTAAAATTGTTATTCTGACTACCTATTTATTGTGCCCACGTCTCATTATTTTATTATGCAAAGTTTACTTAGTATTGGCTCAATGAGTGCCCTGTTATTTAAATGTGTGATTGTCTTTTATTGGTCTTTTTGTCGGACAATGGATGACAGCGATTCTAACACTTTCCCAGTTAAGTTTAAATTTGTTGAAGATCCCGCATCCTTTGATTAAAGAGTAAAAAATATTTTACGAATGGATATGGGGTAAAAGCATGGATATAGCGTTTCTCGACAATTAGCAGTAAATTCCGCTCAAACCGGTGCTAGGGGCTGTCTTGAACTTGCTATTAGGCATGAGTAAAGCTCCTTGTTAAAGGCCTCATGGTGACTTCAAGATGAAGAACAACAATAAAAGTGGTGTTTCATTGCCTAGTATTACCATGTATTTGTAGAGACTTTGTCTCATTTACATTTACTCCATATCCCTTTCCCTTCATTGTTAATTTTTTGTCTCATGTGCATTTACTCCATATCCTGTCTTTGTTAATCAAAGACTGGGGTTTGTCTCTCCTCAGTGTGGAGTCCGTAAAAGGATTCCCAGTATGTCAGATGTGAGTTCTCTATATATTTCAGCTATGTGTACTTGTTTTTGTGCCCACATCTCACTATTTTATGATGCCACTCTTTTTTGCAATAGACTCGATGAGTGTTCTGTGGTTGTTTAAATGTTAAATTTATTGGTAACGAGAATAAAGAAAGAAAGCGGAATAATAATAATAAGAAACGCAACAAAAACAATAAGTCTCCCAAACTTCGTTTGGGAGACCTAATAAAGAACACGCTCGACATTAAACAATGTATTCCGGTCAAACCGATGTTATGGGCCGTCTTGAGGTATGAGGAAAACTCATTGTTGAAAGCATCATTGAAGGTGTATTTGGGTTCAGATAGACATCTTAAAAGTACAATTTAAAATATATATTATATAAAACTTGACGTCAACTTTAGTAAAAAGGATACGTTTTGGTCATTAAAGAATACAAAACAAGATAAGTAAAACTATAATATTTGTTCAGCAACTGTTACTTAAGTCGATTAAGAACTGAATATGATATGAAATAAAGACTAAACTGCAAGGTATAGTAAATCACGTGTATAACATGGGGTCATTGACCTACAGGTATCGTGAAGACTATTACTATTTGTCACCTGAACGAATGATGTTGATGATAGAAGATCAACATACGAAGCGCAGTAGCTGCCATTATCTATCTTATACATTTTATTTTATAGACAAGACTACGAGTTGATTTATTGGTAAGATCATCTAAGTTGCAAAAGTTTCACTGAATCAAAATCAAAGCTAAGACCCCGTTTACACACTACAAGAAAACCGATCTTTTTAGAATCGATACCAAAAAGATCGATCTTTATGTTAGTGTAAACGAGAAAGGTCGACCTTTATTTGAATCGATTCAAAAATAAGCTCTCGCTCTAGACCTAGACTTAAAAAGGTCGATCTTTTTTAACCGACTTTTCTGCCAGTGTAAATAATAACAAAATACCGTTAATTACTTTGAATTTAGTTACTGCAAAGGCGCATTTCGACAACTTATGTCTCTTCAGTGCAGATCAAATGAAAACATTTGGAAATCCATAAAACGAAATATGTATAAAATCTGATCGAGAACAAATTAACAATAGGGTCTAAATAGAAAAGCCAAAATCAGCTGAGGACAGAGCTGTGCATGAGGGAGATACACCTTAGTTTTGAACAAAATTTTCTTAAATTTTGAGATTGCAAGTCTTTAAATGAAATCGCGTTTGGGGCCAGCATCGAAGTACTGGCTACTGGGTTGGTGATTAGCCTCGGGGACTAACAGCCCCTGGGAACGCTTGAATCGGATAAACTATTTTTAGAAAATTATAAATCTTAACCAGAGGTCCCCGAGGGTATTCACCAGCCCAATAGTCAGACTTGTCTGACACGAAAATATACCTTGTGTTTTATAGAAATTTACTGTCTTTATCAAAATTCTAACCCCTTAAAAACACTAAGGCTTCATTCCGTGTATGGCACTCGGTAGATGTCCTTATTACTGGATTTGGCTTCCTATTTTGGTATTTTTGGTATTGAGTACTTCTTTTCTGACTATTTTTTGGATTGTTACTTTCCATATTATTTGATTCTAATGCTGCTGATGAGAGGTTACTCCTTGAAACACGTGTACAGCATAACAAAATTTTACTGTT
>MJUU01048832.1:79569-99866 GCA_002080025.1 Modiolus philippinarum
ATGGACGCAATCAAGATGTTAAATATTTATCTCAAATTTAGAGGACGCGTTTTCCAACAGAAAAAAGAAATATCTATGGGAACTAACTGTTCACTTTCTCTTAATAATCCTAAATTCAATGAATATTTATATCATATCTATCCCAGTGAATGAAATTAAAGAAACTACTAATACACCTACTTCAGCTTCATACCTAGATTTTTTTGTCGCATACTGACGAAAATGGACGTTTTAAATCTAAGCGATATGACAGGCGTGATGATTTTTAACTTCTCAGTTGTAAACTTTCCTTTCTTGGCAGCAATAAACCTTCTTCTCTGGCGTGTGGAGTGTATATTTCATTGTTGATTTTGGAATCTTGCAATATCTAACTTTTTTTATTACGGCTTTACTATTTTGAACCAATTGGTAATTTATTCTCTATCAGATTTTATACATATTTCGATGTATGGATTTCCAAATATTTTGATGTGATCTGCACTGAAGAGACATAAGTTGTCGAAATGCACATATGCAGAATCTAAATCAACAGTAACAGTGGTATTGTGTTACAAAAAATGTATTTCTTAATATGAAAAAGAAACAAACCACATCCAATAACCCAAATATCAAGAAACTAAAATTTTATAAGAAGACACGGACAAGCCAATCATCAACATATTCCTGACTTGTTCCTTCGGTATTCTACTGCCGTTTTGGGACAGGCGCAAAAATTGCGGTGGGGTTAAACTCTTTTTCTTGGATTCAAACCCTCCCCTATGTGTGGTGAATGGCTAAAAAAATAAATACACAATAGACTCACAGTAAAAATCAAACTAGAAAAAAGTCCAACTTATCAAGACGAGTACCCTTACAATGAAGTACATAAAACATGAAGGCAATACACACAGGGACTGTATAGCATCTAGTTTGTACAGTGATATTTTGAATATAGCAAAAACACTGTCCAAAAAGTGGTTTAGTCAGAGATTTGTTCTGTCTATGCTACTCTCATCCCTTAAGAAATTCTATTTCAAACCATAAAATCACTGAAGATATGACGTGTTGGTGCCCAAATGAAGACAGACATTTTCAGTTAGATCTATGTCCTCCAGGATTGAACAATACCAATTTTGACTTTAACCTAGACGGGTGCTGTCGACATAGCTGGACATGTTTACCTGTTCGGATCACCTGATATCACTATCGATTTTTAGTGTTGTGTTTTTATTTCTGCGTCTTGTAACTGTTTAATCTGTTTTTCTGTGTTCTCGTTTTAGCCTTGTCTCTGTACTTTTTGTAATGTCGAATAAGTTATTCCTTCGGTATTCTACTGCCGTTGCTATCAAAATATAAAGCAAAATAGGGGTCGCTGGCCTGGCTTTCCGAACAGTTTGCAAAATTATTGGGAATACAGAATATTCAGAGTGATATCTATATATATAATATTTCATTCGATCATCAACATTTTCTATTAGACCCGAGGGTATTCGCTTACCCAGTGCTGACCCCAAAAACTGATTTTATTTGGAAATTTGCACTGTTAATTTTGGAAAATTGCTTAAAACTAAGGTGTATCTCCCTGTTGCGTGGCTCTGTTCTTAGCTGATTTGGCTTTCGATTTTGACCTTCTTAGGTGTTTGGGCTTTATCAGTCTATCATTAAAATTTTTGTTTATGGTCTTCCAAATATTTTGATTTGGTCTGGACTTGGGATACATGGGTTGTCGAAATGGGAATATGCGGAAGCTAAAATTACAGTAAATTTAGTAGTAGTATTTTGAATTCACGTATCCTTTTTCACGAATACGTGTACTTTTGGAATCAAAATATCATTTGGTCTCTCATTTGAAAACAAAATCGTGTTTTTTAGTAGATTCGCATTTTATTATGGGGTTGCGACAGTGAAAAAAATGTTAACCTTTTTCTTCAGGAATAAAACATATTGGCATATTGAAAAGGGAAGATTACAAAATATTTCACAAATCACATAATAAAAATGAAAGACGATTACTCATCGACATTATCCTCGCCCCTGAGTGATACTGTTTATAATGAAGAAAAAAATAAAAAAGACCAAGTCACTGTAAATTTTATTTCTATAAATGGCAACATGGACATTCAATAAGAACGTTTGGAGGGCCATAAACCGTAAAATGTTGAAGTGCTGAAAGAGAAATTAATAGCCAGTAGGTTAAATATGAAAAGCCAAATTCAGCTGAGGACAGTGCTATGCACGAGAGAAAACTGCATTGTTTTTATCCAGTTTTCTAAATATTGCAAGTTCCCAATAAAACCAGTTTTTGGATAAGCACCAAAGAGCTGACTACTAGCAAAAATGGCTTTTGGAAACTGGTGGTAGTAACATGACACACAATATGTAGTTTACATGTAAAATGATTCAGAGGAATATTAAAAACAAATTTCAACATGTTTAAGGGTAGGTTTACTATATATTTACCTACTATCCATGACCTACATGAGTCATAAAGGCATAACACAATTAGGGGACGACCATTTGATTTTTGGGGGATGGGGCCTGGGCGATTTTGCATAGAAAATTTCTTTAGAATGAAAATGTTCATTTTCACTGGCACCAAGATTATTTATTTATTAACAAAATCGCAAAGCCCCCCCCCTCCCCGAAAATCAAATATTCGTCCCTTAGCTGATACGATGATACTTTCTTTTTTTTCGATTTCTGCTCCATTGATAATGTAGAAAAGATAACAGGAAACGCCTACAATGATAATGAAGAAAAATTACACAATCTAAAAGAGAACTGCATTAGAAAAACACCATTGGAAGACAAAGACAAACATAAATAACGATAGGAACTCGGGATATCCGGACTTGGTACAGGCACTAGCAAAAGTCAGCAGTGAGGTTAAATATGTTTATTGGTACCCAACCCCCTTTCTCCAAATCCTAATACAGGTAGACTACTTACTCAAAGGCTTTAACACTTCATCTATGATATAGTTGCATTATTGTTACATTCTAAATTCAAAGAATTTAAATGGTCATATGATTTATCCCATAGAGAAAAGATTAGCCATTGAAAATCAGACCGTAATTTTGAAAGATGGGTCAAGGTTGCAACATCAATATATCAGAATGGTAAACTCTCGAGGAAATTTTTGCGCTGAAAATATTGTCTTTTTGATAATGATAGGGTCTTTTTGAAAAGTAATTTTTCTATGAAGTATACTGGAAATAAGTGATAAAGAGAAGTCGATTTTAGAATGATAATGGTATTTTATCACATTTATTCAAAATTATTAAGAACACAATTCATGTTTTACTCGACAAAAAAATTTTGATTGATTTTTGTTTAGAGGCTTTGGTTGATCGATTTGTGCTTAACACAACTCGCCCATATTGTAGCAATATAGCAAATATAGCAAATAGGTAGTAATCCATCTTGCCTGATTAAGTGCAACCAAGCCGTTTTGTAAGGGAGGTAGAATAAAATTAACAAATCATGGTAGAATAACATTAACAAACCATGCATCCCAGAAATGACAAATTGAATTTGATGTATTTACTTCTTCAGATGGTATGGGCAGACACAGAGACTGTCGGATGTGCAATGTGGAAATGTCCATATATTCACCGTCTGGGCTGGAGGAATGCATATTTAATAGTATGTAATTATGGCCCAGGGTAAGTTTTACTTACCATTATAAGAGAAAAGATGACAGGAAACACCCAAATCTACACCAAAAATTACAATCACATGCCACAATCCACAGGGACACTGCTCAAGAAAAACATCAATAAAAGACAAAAAGACATAGCCGGCACAAGCAAAAGCAAGCGATAGGGTAAAACCGGTTTATGGGTACCGAAACCTTTCCTTTGTCTATCAAAATTCCCTTTATCATAAAAACATAAATAAAACCCAAATACAGGTTGACTACTGACTACGAGACCACAATCTTGAGAACAGAATCAGACGAAATGTAATTCAGAATGGTGTGTAAAAGAATGCTCGTCCCTAAACTGCCGGCTAGCCAAAGGAGCCTAGACTGCTTGTTAAACACTGGACGCACTATGGAAGAAAAATCCAAACATGTATGCCAAGAAAAATCCAAAAATGTTCTCCATATCCCTTCATTGTTAATGCCATGAAACTTGTTTTAGGTAATAACGTCATGAAATCAGTGCAGCAAGAAATTATTTAATTGGTAATAATTAATAAATGACAAAGTATATTGAAAGTAAGAACAAATATAATTACCACACCAAGCAATAAATGAAAAGACATAATGGATAACATGCTATAAAAAGAGTTCAAATTTACAAAATAAATGAGAATCGAACCCTCAATCCAAGAGAGAATTATCCAAAGACAATGTTGGATGCACAAACAAAGACATAACACCAGCATAGCCCAGAAAAAATATTGGGACATCCATACAAATAAACAATATAAGCCAAATAATGAACCATGGGCGAGATCAGGTGCACCGGTAGAATAAGCATCTCCTGTCTGTTATAAGTCACTGTATCAAACACATACCCTTGAGTAGCGAATGAGTTGGAGGATGTAAACTCCATATCCTAGTGTTATTGGAATGTTTCTAAAATAAAAGGGAAGCTGACCAATGGAAAAGTGAAGTCATCGTGTTTGTCATACAGCTTAGTTTGTAGTCTTTCTTGTCAGATGAAAGTCGAAGAATGAGACCGATGTCGTAGTTTCTGTAGTATCTTTAATTGCGATCTATTTTGGATAGATAGATAAAATGAAAAAAAATCACTTAAGCATTGGTTGTTTAGTTACAAAATGTAATCATCTATATAACAGAAGGTGAAGTTAAAGGATTAAGCTAGTATTTTCCTTTATTTTGAAGAAGCCCATCAATGAAATCAGCCTCATATGAATGGAGCAGTTGATCGGCAAAAAGAGCTGCACATTTTGTGTCCATTGGAAGTCCCGATAATCTGATAAAAACAAGTCCTCCAAACCAGACAAATATATTGTCGATCAGGAATTTTAACATTTTTATCGCTTCTTCCTCCATACAATTTGGAGTCGTATATTTCACAAAGTATGCAAATATTTTAACTTTTAAGAATACATGTATACCATCGTTCTTGCGAGGGAAACATCTATGAGATAAATACTGTATTTTCAGTTCTAATCTGTTATATTATGATCTCGAGTTGAATATGTCAAGTAGATCTGCAAAGTTTTTCAGGATTTACATTTCGTTTACACCATTTCTTGAAAAGCAAATATCACAATTTTATTTAAGTCCTTCTTTTACAGCTGTCAAGATGGCAGTTAACAGCTTACAAATAAATGTACCGTTGTTTGTATGGCCATTTGTGTAATTTTGGTACCCAGTAAAAGAGGGTCGTCTTCATTTAGGTCGAAATAAAAAGGGAAAACCAAACAGATGTATGATTCTTTAATATCTACTTCTTAGACAGCGTAGTAGTTATGTAGGTTGGATTGCAATGGGAATTACCAATGCCAAGTTCTTTCTTTAAACATTCGATGTAATAATTTTTCTAGATAAAATGATGTTGTTCGGTGCCTTTTCAGCTCAAACAACGACAAGCTCGTTTTTTTCTAAAATGACAATCCAATAAAAATGAAGAACACACGTAAGATGCCGTGGTTATAGAAAATACCTAAACATCCTTTCATTGTTTATCTGAGACTGGAGTTTTTCTCTCCCGTGGGGTTCGTATAAAGATATCCCGTGTAAGAAATGTATGATCTCTATCTTTTTCAGTTACTTGTTCTTGAGAGTATTTCTCATATGGATATAGTAAATACTTTAAATTCTGGCATTTTATTATTTTCTTGCAATTTCCAAATGTTATTCTGACCATTTGTTTATATCTCACAATATTTGATATTGTCATGTGATCGACTTGATCAGCGCCCTGTGTTTGTCTATATGGTGTATCTGTCCACTAGCTTATGACCCTAGTGCTTTTGACGGGCAACGGATGACAGTGATTGTAAGAGCGTCTTGCCAGTAAATTTTATGTTGACGATTCCGCATCCATGGGCTAAACAAGTCATGGATGCGGTATTGCTAAAAAATTAGCAAAGAATTAAGCTCACACCGGTCCTAGAAACCGCCTTGAACTTACTATGAGGTAAGAGCAAAGATCATTATTGAAGGCCTCATAATGAATTCAAGAGCAAGAACAACAATAGAAGCGTTGTTCCGTTACTTGGCTCTACCATTACAGTTTTTGTAGAGACTTTGTATCATGTGCAATTACTCCATATCCTTTTGTTGTTTATCACAGTAACTTGGGATTTGCTATTTAAAGATGTAAATACAGAACAACAACGAACATATACTTTATGAAACAATGTTCTATAAAATAGTAGTAATCCTTTGATCTTCCACTTATATTTCAGAGGAAATATCGGTGGACAAAAACCCTACAAGATTGGTAACAAATGTAATAATTGCTGTAAAGATCATCCTAATTGTGCTGATGGATTATGTGTATAAGCCCACCATTTGATTCTATGTCTTCTTTCGAAATGTCCACAACATCTCTTAATGTTGGGACGTTGTTTTTTGTCTTCATTGTTTCACTATGGATCTTAAGTAAGTAATCACTTGTACTCGGTACTTTATTATGATGATAGTGTTATAGTTTTTTTGAGTTCAATCTAAGCGTTCCATAGATGGTGACTTACATAAAGAACAAAAATCAAAGATTTTATAAATGAATGGCATTTTACCGGTATTATGATTGTTGTGTTTTTGTTACTGAACATTATGCGTGGATGTATGCTTTGACTTCGTGAAGAGAACAGATGCAATTAATTTGAATTTTACTTCTCTTCTTATGTGTTGAACATCTGGAAATGAATGCATTTTAAAAGAAAATAGATATTATAATTGACCAATGATGAATAATTAATATCATTACGAAATTTTCCTGTCCGAAATTAAAAAGATGCCACCCACCGAAATTACACGGTGAACTGTGAGAGGTGATACGGATTCGATTCTAGTATATACCAGGAGTGTCATAGTTTGCTGTGAAGTTCCAATATATCTAATAGTAAATTTTTGGATAAGTTATATCGAACAGAGAATGGTATTATTTGTAAAATTTGAATGAAAATTATGCTGGAGTTTGTTGTTCATCCGAACATCAAGTCATATCCAAAGACTACTGTACAAATTACCTGTGCTTATATATTGTCCATGTTACATGTGAAAAAGAAGAATAACTAGAGATTTTCTTATTCTATTGCGACTGATTGATCTTTAATTAAACAACGATCTTTCTAAAATGATCTGATATAATATTGCGTATTGATAAATTTTTTACTATTATACAATTGTTTTCAATAAGAATTAAATTCTCACATTTTCTCTCCTTTCTTGGTCATGGGTGTCTAATGAACTCACCCGAATGTCTTGCCATCACTTGGCATTCGTCGTCTGTCTTTAATTTTTCATTGAAAGATCTTCGCATCTTCAATCACTCAAACTTAAAAGTCATTTCCAGCGGAAAACATAATTTAAAATAGGACTTTTTGCTAAATATATTCGATCTTATCCTCTAAAACCGCTTGAACAATAATAACAAAACTTCATCATTATAGTCTTCAGTCTTTGTGAATTTTATTGTCGTACTTTGTGATGTTTATTGTCGTACTTTGTGAATTTTATAGTCGTACTTATCTAAGATCCCATGAGGAATGCAAGATTTTCTCTTCTGAACCATTTGAAAATTATAAAAGGTTTTAATTATAATAGTCTTTAGGTAGTCTCATTTGGATTGTGATTTTTTTTGTGGTAAATTAGACCATCAATATCTAATTCAGTGCACAATATATCTTTCATGGGTGTAAGAAAATTTCGTCTTTTCTCAAGTTGAGCTCAGAGTTTTTGTAAATAATTCAGTTCTGTCAATAAATTCCATACTTCTTACTTTCCTCCTTGGCGTTCATGCACTTGTTCTATTACTAGGATCTGTCACGGTCAGAGTCGGTGTTAAGTGTCTTCATTTAATTTATTTCCAAGGCATGAGCCTTCGAAATTGCAATCTGCAGAAAATAAATTTACTGTAAATCTATTATGTATTAAAACTGTGGTGATGCCTCTGATCGTGGACTGTTATTCCCTGTTGATATTCACCAAACCAGTAGTCAGTACTTTTGTGATGGTCAGAAACCCGTTTTTTTAAACTTGCCATATGTATGTATATGTTTTTTAGAAAATTTTGACAGAATCAAAGGAATTTTCCCCTCGTGCAAAGTTCTGCCCAAAGCTGATCTTTCCTCTCTGTTAAGGCGCAATTGATTATTTATTCTCTATCAGTTTTCATTCATATTCCGGTTGATGGTCTTATTAGTATGAAAAAGAAAGGAAATGGGGTAAATGTCAAGGAGACAGGTGTTACGATTTGATTTTAGTGTTACGTTGATTTGATTTTAGTGTTACGATTTGATATGGACTGAAATGGAGTAAGTTGTTGAAATAACTTAATTTATAATCATTTCTATACCAGTATTTAGTTTTATCGGTAATTTGTAGGAATTTCCTTTGATCTACAGGGACTGATATTCTCAGTATCGCCGAACTGGACACTATCACGAAAATATCGGGTCACTGTGAAGGCGTCATGTGCGGGTTGCTATGCTCACGTCATATTTGGTACTAGTTGTCGTGTTCATACGCGTAATACGTTGAATGAAAATGCATATAAATTATTCCAATTAACAATAGAATAGAAATTTCAGGTTATTTCTAATTAGTATAGAGTTCTATTTATTATTTTGTGAATTACCGATAAAATATATGGGACATTTTGTTTTTGATACGGACTTTATCACCGCGTAATGCATCAGGCTCACTGGATATGGCCGTGATAAAGTCCGTATCAAAAACAAAATATCCTATATTCCATATATATAGTAATTCAAAGAGACATAACTACAATTAATATGATTCAGTAAAGCATTCGAAACTGAATACAAACTTCAGTTTATTTAAACTGAAAAAAATTCTATTCAATCAGTGAGAGATTCTAGTACTTGAATTTTTTACAAACTTCACTGACATTAAAACTAATATGGTGGAATTAAGTCTTCCGAAGATTCCGATTTATTATCTATATAATTTACATTGATCATGTTGATAGTATATTAATAATTTAATATCATTTTGTTAACTCGACAATAAATGTTCTTAATAATTTGTAATTTGTCTATGAAATTTTTGACCCATCACGTAAGCATTACATGTTCATTTACATTATCCCAAGTTAGGGGATACGATGACACATGATATAAAATTGGACTCAAAACGTAGAAAGATTCTTGGGAAGATGATTCAGTGAGAAAATCTGTTAAACAACAAATGATAAAGTGCCTACATGCCTTAACATTCGTTCAGTTAAAATATTTTTTTAATTTGTTATGTGAATAAATCAGACAAAGACAATGTGTACAATATATATACAAGATGAAGAACAACAATAAAAGCGTTGTTCCTTTGCTTGTTTTTACCATATATTTGTAGAGACTTTGTCTCATGTGCATTTACTCCATATCCTTCCTAGGTAAAAAAGAAAAGAGCACATTTTAAAGTCAAATCGAAGCAAAACTATTACACTTAAGCAATAACAGTACATTATTTGAATACCCAAGGGCGTAAACCGTAGAATTGACGGTCAAATGCAGTTTACAGGCGATGTCTAGAGGAGCCTGTAAACTGATATTTTGACTTTCAAATTATCCTTAATTATGCAACAAGAAATCGGCAAATAGGGGCGCGCAATTAGTACACATTGATTGAAGAATATTTACCCAGCACAAAACTCGGACGTGCAGCATGTAGTTAAGATCATTTTTAGAATACCTTTTCTGTTGGAATTGTCTTGGTCCCTTAACAAATCCAAGTTCTTTCATGACCCGAGACGAATTCTTTGTTTCTACACCAACAATACCTTACTTCTGTCGGATTAGTAAATTTGGAATATAGGTCAATACAGTAAAAACATTTATTGTATAGCAACATAATATTTCCCTAAGAAAGCAACCAAAATGAAAGCGTGCAATAAATTTCCATATTGCACTAGTGCAAATATTACTTAGATTTCATGACGTCATCAACAACAAAAATCCCATTTTTCACATAAATTTAAGCGTTGCTATGCAATAAAAGGGTTATTGCATGAATATTGGGGAAAATTATCCCTCGTAGAATATATATTGCACTCGCAAGCTCGTGCAATATAAAATTCTACTCGGGACAATATTCCCCAATATTCATGCAATAACCCTATAATCTTTGATATTAAAGGATGAATCTGTAATAATTTGAATTAGTTGAATTTTCGAGAATACACCTATGCCAATACCACCAATGGAGGGATCTTTTATCGATGTCGTAAGACATCTTTAACATTTGAAAAAAAAGATGTTCTTAAGAATTTTTAAATGGGTTTCGGAGAACCGGATAAGAACATGGTGTTCTCCTTTGTATGTATTTTTGTTACCCAATACAAGGAAGCTTTGTAGGACTGATTCGTATTTTTTTTAAGTTTCAACTTTTATATTCAGAAGTTTAATTGTAAATTAAGTTGATTTTTGTGTTGTGAATTCAGTTTTTTATCAAATACTCCATACAGGGAAATTTACAAATGGAAAAAATGTGCGATAAGTGAGGGTGGCGATATATCGAGGGAATAAATTACATAATACTCATGTAGCTGTTTAAAAAAAGTAAGCGAGAACCGAACCGCCAGTCAAAAGGACGAACAATCCAAGGACAATGGCAACATCGGAAACATTTAGAAACAAGGATACCACTTGAGTACGTGACAAAAACGAAAAATGAAGACACACATTCAGATGAACAACACGGACCCAATAAAAACCATGGGTGAGATGTGGTGTACCGGTAGAGTAAGCATCTCCTCCTCTTATAAGACACCCGTCGTGTTGGACATGTCATCTCCGGTAGTAAAGTCAAATCCGATAGAGGGAAAGATCTGTTGTCATCTGGGAAACATATCCCATAGCGATCCACAAGATCGTGTTGTCGACCGTAAAACTTCTGTAGTGATGACTTAAAGCTTTTGGTAACATATCCTTGCTTCAGTTGTCTATTTGTAAGCAACTGAGCTCTATCAAGGATGTCACTGTAACGACCACAAGCCCTTGAGTAGCGAATGAGTTGTGAGGTGTTAACTCCATATCTTGAGTAGCGAATGAGTTGTGAGATGTTAACTCCATATGCTGTTGCTTTTTGGATGTTGTTACAAAGAAAAGGGAAGTTGACTATTGGAAAAGTGAAGTCGTTGCCTAGTTTGTAAAGTACCTTTGTTGTCAATTTCAAGATGAAGGTCAAGGATATTTTAGTGATAAAATATCATCTATATAACGGAAGCTGATATCTAAGGACTGGGACAGTTTTTTGTCTTTATTTTGAAGAAGCTTTTCAATGAATTCAGCCCCAAAAGAGTGGAGAAATAGACCTTCTGTAAATGCACAATGACCTGTTTGAATGGTGAATCAAATTCGAAGTTTGAAAAAGTCGAACACTGATTAATTATGAAATGTTGAGCATACACATCGACATTAAAGTAAGCGAGAACAGACTCGTCGGTCTAAAAAAGACAAGAGCACCATTGGAAATACAGAAACACGATGACATTAGAAAAGTACGCAACAGAAAACAAAAAGGAAACAAATATAAAAATGAACAACACGGACCCAATGGTGATATCTGGTGCACCGGTATAGAGTAAATATCTTCTGCTTCTTATAAGACATCCACCGTGTTGAACATGTCAAATCCGGTAGAGAAAACAACAATCTTAAGTTTTAAAAGGGAAAGATATTCCAAAGAGGTTCAAAAGATCGTGATTTTGATCGTAAAACATCTGAAGTGATGACTTCAAATTATGGGAAACATACCCTTGTTTAAGTAGCCCATTTTTGACCAATCGGGCTCTATCAAGGTAGTCACTGTATCGACCACAGGCCCTTGAGTAGCGAATGAGTTGGGAGATGTAAACTCCGTATGCCAGCGCTACGGGAATGTTACTACAAAGAAAGTAAACTTTACCGGTAAAACTCTTCGCGTTTGTCATATAGCTTAGTTTGTAGTCTACCTCTTATGTCAATTTCAAGACGTAGGTCAATGAATGAGACCGATGATGAAGTGTCTATAGTATTCGTAATTCTTTCGGATATGCGGTATTAAGATCTATATAATGTCGTCTTTTTATTTCCATGCATTGTAGTTTTCTCATGAAGTCCTTGTTTGGTCTTTGTTTTCTTCGTTGCCGTCAGTCTCCTACCAAACTCTAGTGAAAGTCGATTGTGAAACACACAACCAAATTCACTTCAATCAATGGTTAGACAAGACTTCTTGTAATGCCGATTTTAAAACGTTCTGTTCAATCCAAAGTTCCGTTACCGCTCCTGAGTTTCTTAGTTCGTGTCGATCGTTTCGAGAAATAGGAAGTTAACTCTTGATTGTTAAGTTGATCACCAGCATTCCAGATACCTCTGGTGGTTTTTGTATTTTGTAAAAGTCATTTAAGAGATGTTGCTGTGCACGCAGTTTTCGATTGTGTTTTAAATTTTGACATTGGTGATATATGATGGGATATAATCGTAGAAAATATCTTCAGCTATATTTGCGAATTAAACGAATAAGATTACGAGAAACTTCTGCTTGGACGTAAGCCATTAAGCATTAATCGATAATGAGCAAAATTTAAAGAATTTCAGAAATTTTGCCGATAGCACTTGATTAAATGCATGGCCACATTTAATCGTACAGTTTGTTGCAGTGCATGACGAGCTTTTTCTGTAGGGGCAATACTGCAATTGCTTAAGTTATTATAGTGTATAATATTTTTATATTGATACATTAAAATCATTGCAGTTGGAGTTAACATATGTGTTATGTTCTCATGTTCATTTGCTCCATATCCTTTCGAAAAATATTGTTTTGTTTATATTCTTTGTTAATTAATTATAAAGTAATATTTTTCATATGTAATATCTTATAGAGAAAAAATTAAGATATGAATGAATGAATGAATGAATGGATTTTCTTGTTATTTTATACTCCGATTTGGAGTTTAATACACATTTTAGCTCAGCAGTATATTTAACCATCTGTAAATGTTCAGAGAAATACAAAAAAAAAGAAAATATAACAATAAAAAATAAAAAATAAAAAAATAAAAAATAAAACAAAAAAAAAAAAAAAACAACAAAAAACCAAAAACAAAAAAAACAACAAAAAAAAACCCCCCAAAACTAACAAACAAAACAAAAACAGCAAAGAATCGAATGACAAAACACCTTCATTCCTTTTAAAACTGTGTGTTTGATATCCTGATATGGTTGACAAACAAACCAAATGAAGAAACAACTGCATAGCTATGATTTAGAAACGGATTTATAGGATATGTGTATTAACTAAATATCAAGTAGAGTTTAGGCAAAAGGGTCTCATTCAGTATTGGCTTTACTGGCCTTACTTTACAGTTGATCCACGATAGTGAATTTTCAAAATAACGGGTGTATGATTTTTAGTCGGAACGTCGATATTGTATTTCATAATTTTATTTCAACGACTGTCACTTCTTGATATGTAAAATCTTTGTACAAATCCCTTTTTCATCGGGAAACTCATCCTATGGAACTTATATTATATTATATGTTACCAAAATAATATTATTGTCAAGAAAGTTAGCGTTCCATTTCAAATATTTAGGAAACATTTCAAATGACCATTTTATAGATTACGTGGCAATGTTATTTATTTTTAAAATCAATAGAAAACAACTTTTCATTATTATACAGTGTTCCTGACTTTTCTCTTCATTTGCAACAAGTCATAACAGGTGAATAAATATATAATAATGGAAGTTTTGTTTTTGATACAAGAAATATTGGTGAACAATAATGGACGAGCCCCTTGTGGGCGAGTCCCTTATTGGAGCCAATATTTCTTGAATAAAAAACAAAACTTCTATCATATTTTTTATCGGTAATAAACTAAATCATTTAATAGAAAAAAAAATGAAAAAAGAATGTTACTTTTCAACAAATCGTGAAATTGACTAGTATTGATAAGTAAAAGAATTTGAACGATCCGGTAATAGTCTCTATAGATGTATATTTCTTTGTTTCATTGATTCTGATTGACAAAGTAGGCGTGGCCGTAAGATACCTTTTGCCAATATTTTTTCGTATTCGGGCAGTAGCAATTACTGAAAAATATTTGCTGCGTGAGATAAAACGAAACGCATACAAATTACAGATAAATAAACGTATGATATTCCCTTTATGACGTCATTATGTATTGAACTTTACAATAAAACAACCATGGTCTTTTGTATCGGTGAATAATCTTTCTCATTGATCTGGAAACACAGATATTCATTTCGACCGATGGTCTCGGTGAGCATTGGTTTACAGGTCAATAAAAAGCGTATTCGCCACTTCAAAAGGCCATAATTTTATATTATACGTTATACATCGATTTGAATATAACGTCAAAATCTGACTTGCATTATGTATGCTAATTTTGTGTTGAAAATAAAGTCTTAAAAAGGGCATTGGATTATTGCAAATATCCATACATCAAGGAGATAATGCTAATCATTTCATCTATTCTGCAACAAATAATTTTTCTTGTCAAGTCTACAGAAAATATTACCTTGAAAATACTTACAGAGTAGTGAAGTAAGGCTTTCCGAGAAATTTTGAAACACATATCACTCTTTGTATCAAGTTCTTCCTTTTTACAAAGTTGATTGTATTCTACATAGAATGATAAGGTACACGCATGACACAAGACTGACGTGTGAAGCAAGTTGCCAAAATTGATTATTAAGCTCAGTTTGATTCGGGATTTCAAGAAAAACACTACTGATCATCTTGAAATACTAGTATAAGATTCAACTTAAAACGAGATTTCTTTCATTTTACGCTCGTGACTTTGGAGAACACACATCGGGACTCTATTTACTTAAGTTGTTTAATTTTTAATGTATAATTTTGTAAGAGAAAACTCCAGCAACAAAAGCAGCATTATTTCGAAGACAAACGTTTTGTCTGCTGCTTCATTCATTCATAAATAAATGTATTTTCGGAGGAAATTATGAAATGACCAAAAGCGCATTATTTTCGGTCGCCCGTTCAAATGTTCGCTCTCTTATTCTTTAATAACTGTTTTCTGTACTGAAAAAAAGTTGAAACTACAATTTATTTTTCATTTAAAAAAATGGGGTGTCTTAAAATTTTGAAACAACATTATTAATTACCACCAATACATCCATGTATTTCCGTTTGTGTTTCAAAGACTGTTGTCATTCCATCATCATAGACTAGCGTGACTAGGAGATAAATGAATAATAAAAGATACTTAACATTTTGACTGCAACAAATACAGAATTTCAGAGCATTAAATCAAAATTTATGCAACAATTCTCAAATGGTTAACCCCGCTTCCACTACTAAGTACCTAGTATAGCATTTATGCACATAACAGATTCGTAATAATCCTACGAATTTCAGTATTACATTGAAAACTGTCCACTAGCAAATAAGTGTTGGTCTTGTTTGGCCATTTTTTTTATCTTGTCACGATCTGAACAGGCTTACATTCTTATAACGGGAAACGGATCAGTTGTAAGAACACTTGACCAGTTACTTTTATGTTTGTTGACGATTCTGCATCCACGAGTCATAAAACATGATGTAGTGTTGCTCGATATCCTTTCATTAGTTATTTAACAAAATTTTGTTTAGACAGTGTAAGATATTCAGTCGTATTTTAAGATAATTGTTTTCAAGGACGATCAAGACCTGTTCAGCTTATCAAGATCAGTTAAGATTTCTGCGTTCAAGGGCGATCAAAATGTGATATGTTTGTCTAGATCAAAAAAGATCACATCAAAATTTTGTTTGATCTTAAGAAACTTTACTCGTCTTGATCGTTCCTGGACGCAATTACAAAGTAGATCTTATTTAATCTTAAACCATCTTAAAACGTCTTGATCGTCATCGAAATCAATTATCTTGAAAACCAGCTTAAAATCTTACACTGTCATTGCAAGCTGGTGATCAAGTTCAAACGGACATAATAACAATAGTTATTTTAGATTTGAAAGGATATGACAGTGGTTAAACAATGTATATGTATTTACCAAATCATTAAACAGGTATACATCTGACACTACACTCTGCTAATTACGTTGTTCTTTTGGGTAAATGTTATCATAAAGGAAAGTACAATATTATTATTATCAAGTGCATATCACCATGTGTTGTACTTGTTTACAGTTAGACAAGACCAGTAAATAAATCAGCTGTAGCTGAAAAAAACAACGAGATAAATCTACTATGAAAAACTAAGCCATCTTAAAACATGGAGAATGTACATGAACAACGTTGTAAACAAAAGGCCTTTGGTGTTGTTCATCTTAAATTCACTTATGATTAACTATCCTGATATGGCCTCACAATAAAAGTGCAAATCTACAATCTAAAGAAGGATCTGACGGATCTATTACCAATAGTCGAAAAACAGGTATAACTGGAAGTTGCACCCATTGGCGTGCCAAGGATACCCCAATCTGCAAAATATGTTAACTGTTCGACAGATTTAACAATACCAGGTTCCTTATAGTTAAACATGTTAAGGGCAGGCAATTGCTTACAACTTATCATATAAGAGACTGAATATCAATTTTCAAATCAATCGTTTCGCTATATTTTGTAACTAAGTCACAATTAGTCAAACAGAAAGTACACAGGGCTCAACATAAACTAAGTGCCTAAGCTTCACAAGAATCCCTACAAACAGATATTCATTGCAGGATCTGCCAGATGCACCACTAAGCCCCTAGCCAAACTCCTTACCACTTTATTGACTGCAGTTAGAGATGTTCTGAAAAGCTACTGCGAAAAAGCCTATACTACGAGCGGCGTGAATCAAATGCGGATTCTTCAAAGACCTCCTTGAACAGCTCTCCTCACACAGTCTCGCATACTGCAATAAGTTTCAAACGTTTGACTTTCTACCCTTAATACAACCCTTCCACATAATAAACTTAAAAACAGTTATTACCGATTTAATACATCAATGTCTCAGTACCAAAAACGGAGAACGCAAAACATAATTTGTTAAGAACCATACTGAGTCAAACAAGAAATACAGTAAAAATGACGTGATAAGATGCTTGAATTTTTGATCGACAACATTTTTGTTCAATGTGGAAGTCGCGTTTTTCAACAAACAAATAATAGGGATTCCAATGAACAAATTTTGCGCCACTTGTAGCTGACCTTTTCCTTTATTCGTATGAAGCAGAGTTTTTACAAGAGCTAATACAAAACAAACAAAAACAACTGGCCCAGACTTTTAATTTCAGCTTCAGATATATAGACTATGAACTTTCTCTTAATAACCCAAGATTTAAAGAATATTTATATCGGATCTACCCCAGTGAACTTGAAATTAAAGAGACATACGATACACCCAATTCTGCTTCATACCTCGACCTTCCGTTATACATTGACGAACATGGACGTCAGAAATGTAGGTTATATAACAAACGTGATGATTTTCACTTCCAAATTGTGAACTTTCCCTTTCTCAGTAGCAATATACCCACCTCCCCAGGATTTGGAGTGTATATTTCACAATTAATTCGTTACTGTAGATCTTGTAGTGACTTTGTGGAAAGAGCAAAAGCACTGTCACAAAAACCGTTGAGTCAGGGATAAGTTCAGTCGTTCTTACTTTCGTCCCTTCAGAAATTCTATGGCCGTCACCATGACATTATAGATAGATATGAAATGTCGGTGTCACAAATGAAAACTGACATTTTCATCTAGATTACGTGTTTCCGGATTTGACATTACCGATTCTGACTTTACCCTGGATTGACCCACTGACAGTGTGACGGGTCTTGTATACATAGCAGGACATGTTTACCCTTCTGAAATACCTGATGTCACTTTCGGTTTTTAAGGGGATTCCCTCTGTAAGTGCTTTAGTTTTTTGTATTTTCTTGTCGAGTTTTAGTTTTGTCTTCATTACTGATATTTGTGGTACCGATTTGTCCTCTTCATCGTCTATATATTATAGAGACTTACAGAAACTTTCCAATTTTTTACCTTGGTACTGTTTGAGCGTAAGAGAAGTAACACGTACCATGGATTTTTTATTGGTTTTATCTACGGTTAGAAAATGACATTAACCGCTCAGCCACCAAACAGACCTTTCAAAACCATAAATGCCTCACTTACTGTGTAACGGGTGCTGTATGAAGGGCGGGGCAAGCGTACCCTTCCGAAGCACCTGATGTCACTTTTTGAGAGTTCACACTTTTAGTGCTTTTAAAAGTTTTTATTGTTGTGTTTGTAGTGTTTGGTCTTCCGTCTTCTGGTGTTCTTACTATTGCCTTGTCTCTGGACTTTGATGAATGTAATCTTCTTTGCTCCTTCGGTATTCTACTGTCGTTTTTTTAAAAACTAACCATATAGAGGCTGCATAGTAATTTTGAAATAAATCCCTCATTTGTTCCTTCGGTATTCAACTGCCGTTGTTTTTTGTAGATGACGAAAAAATTCACGTTTCATTGCGGTTTCTCACTAAGTTAATATTTCGTCAAACAGGAAGGACACATCCGCCAGGGTTGAAAATAAAAGGTTCTTTACAGCTATCCATATAGAGGATGCATAGCAATTTAGTGTATAAGCTGAAAAAACGCGATGAAAAAAAGTTTTCACTAACGTTCGTAACTAAGTCAACATTTTATCAAACAGGAAGTACACATCTGACAGTACTCAAAATAGGACGTTCCTCACAACTTTCAATATAGAGGCTGCATACCAAGTTTGAAAGAAATCCCAAGGGTAGAAGCTGAGAAAAATGTGACAAGAATAATATCCGGAAGAACGGAACGTACGGATGAAGAAGATGAAGGCAGTGTGCCACATTCTATTAATGTGTGGGTATAATTCAGATATCGAGTACAATTAAAAATAAAGTGAGAGTTTTTTCAATATTTACTTTCTAATATGAAAACACAAAAATGTCTAAATTGCATAGTAAACAGTAAATTTCTTGATGCTGTACTCGTGCTTCAATAAATAACCTCTCACAGCAGCGTCAAAATAAAACAATATGGAAAGTCATAATCTAAACGTAGTAAGAAAAGAAGTACTCATTGCCAAAAATATCGAAATAGGTGGCCAAATCCAGAACTACAAGGACTTCCACCGAGTGCCATACACGGAGTGAAGCCTCAGTATTTTTAGGAGTTAGAATTTTGACATAAATAGTAAATTTCTATAAGATGCGAGGTAAATTTTCATTGGGCTAATGAATACCTTCGAAGACCTCTGGTTCAGCAGCAGCGGTATCGGCCAGATGATTCCAAAATACAAAAATACCTAAAGTGCATATTTCGTTATGCTATACACGTGTTTCAGGGAGTAACTTTTCATCAGCAACATTAAAATCAAACAATATGGAAAGCGATAATCCAAACGTAGTCATAAAAGAAGTACCCATTACCAAAAATATCGAAATATGAGGCCAAATCCAGCACTGCGGCAATCGGCAATAAAAATCCTAGCTTTTCTAGATGACGGTGATTATTACATATATATGTTCCGTGCAAGTTGTGATTTTGTACAAGTTATAACTTGTACACAAATATTGTACAAGTTGAGCTGATATCCACACCTACAATTTTATTTCAGTGACAGTCACGTACTTTGCTTAATGTACTAGTTGTTTTGTGGCAGTTCACAGTTACTGCTTTCGTTATGAGTAATATTTTGTATTTTTTGTTGATGTCTTATGTATGTTGTTTTCTGTTTTCTCGTTATGGCATCTCTCTTGATTTAAGCAGTAATAAGGTTGATTTTTCTTATTTAAATGTATTGTTCCTTAAGTTTTTTCTGTCGTCGCTTCCTTATTCATTTTGTGCATGATAGATGTTCCCATTTATATGATATTTTTATCACAATGCATATATTATCATTATCATTTAGTTGAACGCATTTCAACACATATAATTCGTAAACGCTGTGTATGGTTCATTCTCAAAATTTGTCGATATTTGTGTTATTCGGTTGTATGCGTGATATAGGGTATTTTTTTTCACTTTTAAAAATTTTCAGGATGTATATTGGTAATATATGGAGTGATTTGTAATACAAAAATAAACCCTTTATGTCTAATTCTTTGTTTAATTTGACTTCAAAAGTGGCAATTTTGGTAAAAACTGTTTGTGATTTCGCCGTGATAGCAAAGATATGTCAAGATA
>MJUU01048832.1:100474-111843 GCA_002080025.1 Modiolus philippinarum
GATGGTGTATAAAATAGAGCAAAGGGATAGCCTTCTTCATACTGAAAAACAATTTATTTGATCAGCCCTTTGGTAACCCAATCGTGTATCTTGTGCTGGTTATTTACAATGTAACCATTACATTTTCAAAGATTTTTCAGAAGTTATTTTATTTGGTGATGACATTGTGTTCATCATTGTACATGGCTAAATTTTATTATGAAATAAAGTTAATGAATGGTGGACATTTTTTCACAGCGAAGGACATTATATCATAATGAAATTGTGTCCTGCACAAAATTTCATTATGAAATTGTGTTCTTGGACATTATTTCATATGAAACTTTGTCCTTTGGACATTATTTCACAGAGGACAAAATTTTATGTTACATAAACGTGCAATTCAACCAGGAAGTAAGGGTTATCTCTCTTACTGATTAACTAAGTGCCTTTCTGGCTTTGAAGTATTGGATATTCCATTAGGCGCTATTAAAGCCTAAAAATCTACCTCTAAGGTATGCAGGGTAACATTCTGTCCCTGTTGTTACTGTATTTTCTATTATTCTTCATATTTATTTAGCACCAGCTTGTGACCAGTATTTGTATTTAGTAATTTGCTTTGCAGAACAAGCTGATCCCTTGTACAAGGGAACATACAATGTGCACAAAATTGTATTCAAGAATTGAATATGTCCCTTGTGTTACGTAACAGTAGTTACCAAAGTCGTGAAATCAGGGGCGACAAGTTGGTTCTTTTCAACCATGTTTGAGAGGAAGAAAAAAAAAACAAATGCAATTACCCCGTGCACAATACTTTTCTAGTTCATCTTTTTGGTGGACTGTTAGTCCCCGAGGGTATTCACTAGCCCAGGAGTCAGTACTTCGGTGCTGACCCGAAAGCCGATTCTATGTGAAATCTTACAATATCTAATTTTTTGTAAATTTTGTTGAAACTAAGGAGTATCTCCCTCATGCAAAGCTCTGACCTTAGCTGATTTTGGCTTTCTATTTAGATCATATTTGGTAATTTGTTCTCTATCAGTTCTTAAATATCTTTGACTTTATGGTCTTCCAAACGTTTAGATTTTATCTGTACTGAAGAGACATGAGTTGTCGAAATGCGCATGTGTAGAATCAAAATTCACAGTAACTTCGGTATTTAGTTATTTGGAAACACAGGTCCTTATTCACAATAGTAAGGGTTTTTGAAACATTATACAGATAGTAACACAAGGGACAATTTAAAAAAGTAACACAAGTGACATTTAAAGTAGCACAAGGGACATACATGATTGCTAACTCAACGATGCAACTTCGATATTACCATTGAATACAGAGCAAATTTAAAAGTAAATAGAGCAATGAATCAGTAATTTTATACTTCTTAATTCGATAGTTTTACAAAACTAAAAGATCTATTATATTGCACAAAAATCTGGTAACAAAAGTAGCCGAAACATTAACAGGCAAAAACAAATCAATTTTGACATGCTAAAATTCATTTGGGTTAGCTTTTCTTTATGTTTCTTAGGAAGATGGAACTAATATGTTTCAGAAGTAAAAAATAAATGTGAAAGCTTTCAAAGCACTTTTAATTGATAATGTTGCAGACATCAAATGTCACTTGTGTTACCAAATGTCCCTGCTTGCCTAGATGTAAATGATGAAGTAATTGACCTCTACTTTTCCATTAAGTAATAAAGATTAGAACGCTTAAGAAGAAAACAATGCTAAGATGTACTAGATACAAGTGTCCCTGGTGTTACTAAATGTTTCTTTGTGTTACTGAAATTAAAATTTGTATTATTTTCATGTTCAAGTTCAAATTTTGATTCTCTTTGAATGAAAATGTTGATTTCATCGTTCCATCTTTGGGCCATCAAACTGAAATAATTACATTGTAAAAATATAGAGACAATATTTTATTTTTGATGTTAGTTACTAGTGTTACAAATTGTGTCCCTTGTGTTACATAATTGTCCCTGGTGTTACTGACCAGTTTTTGACAAACCAGAAATTTGTAGCTCAACACTACAGTAGTAGTCAAAATTAAGAGTAAAGATAGTGCATTTTCGAGATAATGATATAAACAATAACACATTTTTTATATTTAAAATAATTAGTAAATAAATTGTAAAAGTTTGAAAGGTCTAATCCCGTTCGTGTACGCAAGAGACTTGCAATTAAAAAAAACAATTATGTAAAATAACTAAATCGAGGAAATATCATTTCATACCAGTGACTTTTATTTGTTCATTATATCAAGAGGGTTACAATGGCACTATTCTCATAACATACGTGATTTTGATCAGTTTTCATGATAGTAACACAAGGGACACTGGCTGGTGGTAATGGACTTATTTTCAATTAAAATATATGTTTATACATTCAAAGTTAATGCTGAGCTGTTGTTTCTAAAACTTCAAAAACTCAAAAACCTTAAAACTGAAACAAAATGGCCAGTTTGATTTTTTTTTTAAATTCATCAAAATATCGACGATGTTTGAGAATAACCCATATACATCGTTTTGTGATTTGGTTATTCCTACAGAAAATGGAATTATCGAAACCAAAGTTAACTGAATATTTTAAAGCCAATATACATTTTGGTAATGTTAAGTTGTCATAATATTTGTCAGATCAATATATTCCAAGTTATGTAAAAAGTTTTTCTCCCGTATGCAATATAATTATTATTACAATAGAGCATATGAATTTATATATCGATATTCATGTTATTCGAACTAATCATTTAGACCCCAAAGTTGAGATAAAGCATAAAGAAAGAAAAAAATGAGAACTGTACAGGATAAGCTGATAATGAAAACTAGATTTGAAATTGCAAGCAATAGCTGATGTCGCCCCTGGCAGCCAGTTCGATGCTTCCATCTTGTTCGCAGCGCGAAAATCTACTTATACATAAATTTTCGTTGAAATCGGACAAAGTTGAAATTTTGACGTATTTTGGCGGCATTCTTGGAAATGTCGTCCATTTTGAATTTTTTTTTGCTGCATGTCCATCTTCTTATGGTGATTCAACTTTCTGCCAAATATGAATGAAGTCTGCCATGGCATGATTGAGATTTTATCATTTTCATTGAAATCCGACAAATTTCAAACGTTGACGTAACTTGGCAGCCATTTTGAAAATTTTCTTTGCAACATGCACATCTCCTGAAGATGATTCAACTTTGTGCCAAATATGAATAGGTTCTGTTGAAGCATCTCTGAGAACTCGCATGGACAAAATAGGTGGAAGAAAGAATAATAAAAAAAATAATAATAACAAAGATACGGACCAATAACAATATGTCGTCCCAAATACGTCTGGGGCGACATAATAATGATGATGAGGTGTGAGTGTCTGCGACATTTAGACGAGTATAAATCTCTCTGATTTTTTTATATACTAAAAAGACATGCTTAAATATGTTTTTATTCTAATATGTTATCACATGTGAAAGCTGAGGGTCTATAGCGTAATAATTTGGTAATTCTTCGATTTGCAAATAAAATAGAAAAGAACTTAAAATGTTCATAATGTCTTAGCACAAGATGCAATGAAGAGACATAAATTGTTGAAACGGCCATATGCAAAAACAAAACTCATGGTAACATACGTATGGAATCCGATGTATTTTGAAATAAAATGTAAAGCATTTAAGTGCAACAAACTACGATTTCAGGCAATTCAATTAAAATCAATGCAACAGTTCTGAAATTGTTGACCTTGCTTTCCCTGCTTAATTACTAAGTACAACATACATGTATGCTTAGTAGATTGATAAAAATCCGACATGATGAGTTCGGTTGCTCACAAAACAAGGGTATATTACCCATAACATGAAGTCATCACTACAGAAGTTTTACGATCGACATCACGATCTTGTAGACTGCTATGGTATATCTGATTCCCAGGTGCCAACAGACCTTTCCCTTTACAACTAAAGTTATTTTTCATCTACTGCATTTGACTTTACTACCGAAATTGACATGTGCAATAAAAAGCAGGAGATGCTTACTTTACTGGTGCAGATCTCGCATATTGTTTTTATAGGGTCCATATTGTTCATTAATGTAGGAAAGATCACAGGAAACACCCTAGATATGTGTCTTCATTTTTCTTTCCTGTGTCGTTCTCATGTTTGTGCATTTGTTTCTTTGTGTTTTGCAGTGTTGCCATTGTCCTTGGATAATTCGTTTTTAAAATGATGGTTCGGTTCTCCCTTACTTTATACGAGTTTCAGTGCAACATTGAAAACAGACCAGTGTTGAGCTCAATTAAATCTCGCAGATCCTTTTTTATGAAAAGATGAAGATCAAGTTCAAAAACAAATACTAAAATGAAAACTGCAGTTATATTGATATGACAGTGGTTAACCAATACAGATATATTTACCAAATCATTAAACAGGTATACATCTGACACTGCACTCTGCTAATTACGATGTTGTTTTGGATTAATGTTCTTCTATATTGCCAAGTGCATATTACCATGTGTTAAACTTAATTATTCAAACACAGATAGACTAAATGAAGTCACAAGGAGAATGTACAAGAACTATACTAATTCATACATGGTAACCAAAGCAATGAAATTACGCTTTTTTGTTATTCATCATGAATAATCAATGCAGGGATGAACAGTACATGCACATGAGACAAAGTATCTACAAATAAATGGTAAACAATCAATGGAACAACGCTTTTACTGTTTTTTTTTAGCTCACCTGGCCTAAAAGGCCATGTGAGCTTTTGCCATCACTATGTGTCCGTCGTCCGTCTATCTGTCCGTCAACAATTTCAAAAATCTTCTCCTCTGAAACCGCTGGGCCAAATGTAACCAAACTTGACTTGAATCATCACCAGGGTATGGCTTCTCAAAATTGTGTTCGATTAGTCGGATGGTGAAACAACATGGCCGCCATTGCTAAAAATAGAACATAGGGGTAAATTGCAGTTTTTGGCTAATAAGTCAAAAACCATTACAGCTATAAAAAATTTGACTGTGGTGAAAATGATCAGCATAATAAGATCTACCCACCGTGCAATTTTGAAGAAAATCTGAAAACCCATCTCGGAGTTATAGCCCTTTTTCCGTAAAATTTTCAAAAATTTTGCATTTTTTATTTTTTATTTCAAAAAGTGTAACAGAAAGAAATCAAGTGTAAATCGCAAAAATGTTCAGCATATCAAGATCTACCCAACCTGAAATTTTGAAGAAAATCCATGAAACCTTGTAGGAGTTATTGCCCTTTTTTCACCGAATTTTTAATATTTTCGTATTTTTCATCTTTTATTTCCAAAACTATAGAAGATGAAGGTTAATTGTAAATTGATGAAATGTTTGCCATGCTGTGGCGACTTCAAAACTGATGTTGAAAATTGTTCCTTGACCGCCATTTTCAAAATGGCCACTAAAAAGGCGGAAAAATTCAACATTGTCCGATTTCAATGAAATTTGGTTTCCAAATAGATATTGATGTTGCGACTTCAAAACCGGAGTTGAAAATTGTTCGTTGACCGCCATTTTTTAAATGGCCGCCAAAAAAGGCGGGAAAATTCAACATTGTCCGATTTCAATTAAATTTGATTTACATTGATTTACAAGCGACTTCAAAACCTATGTTGAAAATTGTTTGTTGACTGCCATTTACAAAACGACATCTCGACTTCAAAACTGGTATCGAAAGTGGTCCTCAGCAAGAACGTTTTTGTAAAAAACAGCCCAACACAGAAATATAGTAAACATTATCAGACTTTAAAAACAGTTCAAGATATTGGAGGTGTTTGAGCTACGAAAGTTTGAGAAACTGAAGATCAACTGTATAACTTACAATGTGAGCGATACAGGCTCCTGGGAGCCTCTGGTTTTTATCTTGAAGTCACCATGAGACCTCACTTCAACAATGAGATTTGCTCATACCTCATAGTTAGTTCAAGACCGGTTTTAGTGCAACTCATTGCTAGATGTCGAGCAACGCTATATTTCACGTCATGCATGTTGGATCATCAACAAACATAAAATTAACTGACAAAATGTTCTTACAATCGCTGACATCCGTTGCCCGACAAAAAGACTTGCAGAAAACAATCACAACATATGTACAACCACAGGGCACTCACCGAGTCAATGGTAAGATAACTTGGTATAACATGCCAGCTAGGACATCTTCCGGATTAACAAGGTCCTCCTCTGTCATTCAAGGGAATAAGTGCAGTCCTAAGTATGTTCCCAAAACAAGTTTAAAGAATAACTCTGATATAACTTATGTTCAACCAGAGGGTAATGCAAAACATGTGATATGTTAATCATCAATCCTAAGTTCATCAGTAGGAGATATTCTCAAAAGTTACTGCGAAAAAGCGCGTGAATCAGATGTGGATTCTTAAAAATTCTAAAGATCTCCTTGAACAGCTCTCCTCAAATAGTCTCGCATACTGCAATAGCTTTCAAACGTTTGATTTTTCTACCCTTTATACAACCCTTCCACACAACATTCCGATCTAATACATCAATGTTTCTGTACCAAAAACGGAGAACGCAGGTATTCTTATTTGGTAATAGGAAAAGATAAAACATATTTTGTTAAGAACCATACTGAGTCGAACAAGAAATACGGTGAAAATGACGTGATAAAGATGCTAGAAATTTTGATCGACAACATTTTTGTTGAATGTGGAAGCCGCGTTTTTCAACAAACAATAGGGATTCCTATGGGAACAAATTGTGCGCCACTTGTAGCTGACCTTTTCCTTTATTCGTATGAACCAAAGTTTTTTCAAGGGCTAATACAACAGAAACAAAAACAACTGGCCCAGACTTTTAATCTCAGCTTCAGATATATAGACGATGTACTTTCTCTTAATAACCCAAGATTTAAAGAATATTTACATCGAATCTACCCTAGTGAACTTGAAATAAAAGAGACAACCGATACACACAATTCTGCTTCATACCTCGACCTTTTGTTATACGTAGTCGAACATGGACGTTAGAAATCTAGGTTATATGACAAACGTGATGATTTTGACTTCCAAATTGTGAACTTTCCCTTTCTCAGCAGCAATATACCTACCCCTCCCCAGCATATGAAGTGTATATTTCACAATTAATTCGTTACTGTAGAGCTTGTCGTTCATACAGTGACTTTGTGGAAAGAGCTAAAGCACTGTCACAAAAAATGCTGAGTCAGGGGTCCGGTTCGTTTCATCCTTACCCGGTCTAGGACGACCACGTGATCGACCTAACCCGGTTAGTGAACAGAAACGAACGAAGCGGTTGAAAAAAAATGACGGACATGGTCTTGAAGCTGTTGCTTATTCTGCAATGGACATGTTAGATTAGGACGAATTTTCTTCATTTCTATACACCAAACAAATTATCTTATCCTACAATAAAATAATGTTATATATTGTCCTAAGACAATTATGTTGGAGAGGGGCAATTTACTCTCTGCTTATTTACTTATCTATCAAGGACTAATTACTTATTTTCATTTTCATTTTTTCAAGTTATATTCAGTTATGAAAACTGCTACAGCATTAAAACTTGTTTTATTCAAAAACTATATTATGGCATTTGTCATATGCGCCAACATTTGTTGTACACCATGACTTCATAGATAGGTATGAAATATCGGTGTTACAAATGAAAACTGACATTTTCAGCTTTTGGTTTTGTCTCAGGGTTAGAGAATGACAATAACCAATCAGTTACTTAACAGATCTTTCAAAACGTATGCCTCACTGACTGTGACAGGTGCTGTATATGGAGCAGGACATGCTTACCCTCCCCGAGCACATAATGTCACTCTTTTTGAGAGTTCACACTATTAGTGTTTTAGTTTTTATTGTTGTATTTGTAGTGTTTGCGTTTTGTGGTTGTGTAGCATGTTTGGCCTTCCGTCTTCTGGTGTTCTGACTTTTGCCTTGTCTCTGGACTTTGATTTATGTAATCTTGTTCTTTTTTCGTTCGATAATTTACTTCCGTTTTTTTTTCATCATTTACTTAAATTGTAAAACATATACTACACAATTATATGGCCCTCTGGATTGTTCTACTTGTGAAACTAAAAACTCTTTGCGATCACATATGAATGAGCATCGTTATGAAGCAAAAACCCTTACTTTAAGGTTCCTCATAATCAATTCAGTCAGTCTGATCATGATCAATGCCTAAACATGCGAGTTCTTATAATTGAAAAGATTTACTACCATACGAACAGCCCAAATCTTAGTACACCTTACCGCACGGATAGAGACTTATTTTAGATAAAAGAGCTAGGAACTACAATGCTTTATGGTTGTAATAATGATATCAAAGGAATGGGACATTTATCAAGTCCTGGATGCAGTGATGTTAATGTGATGAACTCATTCAATTTCAGCTAAAGATCTGCACGAAGCCATTGTCATAAACAATATATATTACAAAACGTCTGTTAGTAGATAATCTTCTTCTAATGACTCCACTAACAGATCTATTCTTGAATTGTTCAATGACCTGTTGAAGAGTTTACGTTCACCGTTTGGTGTTCATCATATTCATACATCACGCTTTATCTCCGAGTTCACGTTTTGAAAAACTTACGAGATTTTGGACTCGAGAAAGGAGGCGTAGATATTTTCACCTCGGAATACAGACTTAGCAGTATCATCGCTGACGTAGAGTCCTCCCGTCTATCAAACCTGTAAGGCCCGAACCTCTCCAAAGCGAAAACAGGATTTTTTTTTCATATTCCATTTTCCAACAAAGGAATAGATGCTATTAACTCAAGTAATATTTTAAATCGCGAAAAGGTCACTTCTAAAATCTATCCTTATTTCAAAGAACAATCCAAACTAAAGTATCTTACAAAGACCGTTAGCAGGAGAATTTTTAACTAGAAAAAGCATTGCAGAACCTAGATGTTAAGAATTATATGAAATCTCCTCTGACATGCGACTGTTCCGCATCTCCTTTCCTTTACAATCGCCCTGGACAGGTCATTACCGGCGATCTTTAGATAATTGAGAACGAATTTCTACGGAAGGTTGTCTACAATGGTCCGAAATTCCGAGAACCACAGCGTATTGATTGGAATTTAAATTTCAAGATCGTTATGCACGCTGTTGAAGATTAAGCCACAGCATAGTCCAAGAACCGGAACTTGAGTCCTTGTCAGATTGGGTAAGATCCATTCGATCTTTATTGTGGAATCGTGTTAATAAACTATGCAGATGTGTTAACAATCGACCTAAATCTGTATTTGAAGACAATGAAGCCAGTTAGTGCCTCTCTACATTCCATGACAAATATGTTGTTGTACCTGCAGACAACGCTTCTAATAACGACGTTTTTGTATGTCAAGCACATTATGACAACTGCATCATCAAAAAAACTAGGCGTTGATCACAAAATAACATGGTAGTGATACATGCAAAAGAGTTTCATTTGACAAAGATGGAATCCTATCCCATCACAGGTCATTCATGTCCTTCTTGAATATCCATACTAAAAATAACAATCAACTCCTGTCATACCTATATTTGGTACCAAAATTTCACAAAAATCCATATAAGGAGATATACACCGCGGGATCTTCATCTTACTCAACTACCGAATTGTCAATTGAACTAACTAAGATTTTGTCTGCAGTCAAAGACAGGAATCAAGCATACTGTGAAACTATTCATGCCCGAGGTGACATAAATCACATGTGGATACTTAAAAACTCGACGGATTTATTGGAAAATCGGAAATCCCGTTCACTTTCTCAAATACATTGTATACCACACTTCCTCATGATAAACTAAAATCACGAATCAAAAGTATCATTCAAAAAGCCTTTGCCGATTCTGAAACATTTGTTGTTTTGGGTTATAGATCCACATTTTGTTCAAAAACCAATTTAAAAAGAAAAGTATGCTACGATGAAAAACATGTGTACAGTATGCTTGATTTTCTTATTGACAATATATTTGTCACATTTGGAGGTGCTATATATCAACAGCAAGTTGGCATAACAATGGGCACTAATTATGCACCTCAACTCGCAAACTTAATTTTGTATTCTTACGAGACTGAATTTCTTCAGAAACTCGTAAATAAAAGATGCTAAATCCTTCATTCTCACTTACAGATATATTAATGATGTTCTTTCCATCAGTTATGCATCTTTTGCTAAATGGATCCCATTAATATATCGACAAGAACTAGAAATAAAGGAAACAACAGAAACCACCAGATCTACATCTTTTTAAGACTTACATCTCTAATTTGGGGGTGCTTTATATCAACAGCAAGTTGGCGTAACAATGGGCACTAATTGTGCACCTCTACTCGCAGACTTAATCATATATTCTTACGAGACTGAATTTCTTCAAGGACTGGTAAAATTTCATAAAATAAAAGATGCTAGATCCTTCATTCTCACTTATAGATATATTAATGATGTTCTTTCCATCAATAATGCATCTTTTGCTAAATGGATCCCATTAATATATCGGCCAGAACTAGAGATAAAGGAAACGACAGAAACCATCAGATCTATATCTTTTTAGACTTACATCTCTAATTGACGAAAATGGTCATCTCAGTACTAAAATGTACGACAAAAAGTACGATTTAAATTTCAAAATTATTAATTTCCCGAAAAAGGACATTAATATTCCACTTTTTCCTGCTTACGGAGTATATGTTTCACAGCTTATTCGCTACGAGAGAGCTAGCACAAATTTTATAGACTTTCTCATTAAACATAGATATCTCCGTAATCGCCTTATTAATCAAGGCAACAGAAAATTCCGTCTCATACGACCATTAAAAAGTTCTATAATAGATATCAGTCCCTTGTGGAAAAATTTTAAGTTGCGGTCCGAACTCTGATTCAAGATTCTTTCTTTACTTAATACTGGGATGATCATTTCTTATTCTGTCTACGACCTTTCAATGGCAATTGCTGTTGAGTTACTACCAGACACTACCGCAATGGAAGGGGAGGTTTGGCTAACCATTTAACCGGTTCAACCCACCATTTCTATCGAAATGCCTGTACCAAGTCAGGACCATTGCGGTTGTCAGTTGTTTGTCAGTGCTTTTGTTATCTGTGTTGTCTTGTATATCGCACAGTTATTTTAGTTTTGTGTTTGTCGATGTTGTTTGTGATTCAGATTTTCCGTCGGGATATCTATATACAAAGAGATGAATACATGTTTTTCAAACTTTCACCTTGGTCTTGTTTAAGGGTTAGAGAAGTAGCATGTACCATGTATTTTATTGGCTTTGTCTAAGGGTCAGACATTTACCAATCAGTCACCCAAAAGATCTTTCACAACATTATTTTTACTAAGAATTGCGATAACATTTCACTGACTTACGACCTGTCAAAGGCAGTTGTTGTTGAATT
>MJUU01048833.1:0-19096 GCA_002080025.1 Modiolus philippinarum
TCATTTTTTCAACAACATTTCCGTAAAAACGAGGGTGAGAAATACCCATAGTAATAAACTGTTTGCGAGTAACACCATATTTAGATATCAAATGTTCGTATCTTCTATAAAACTTCTTAAAAGTGTTCAAAAATCTAATGAAATCTGTAACCTTGTTGACAAAGTTTGGATGTGATAGTAAAGTTACGTTCAATAAAAGCGTCAAGAGTATAAAAGACCCTTGCAAATCGTACTTATCCCTTCATTTATTTATTGAGATATATACACCCCTGTATGATAGAGCTACCGGAACGTCACCGTCAAGAAAAGGAAATATAGTAATAGTGAAATCAAAATCACCCCTTTTCTCATAGTCAACTATAACAGTAAAATCGAGAAATGGGCAATATTTAGAATCATTGTTTGCTTTATTAAGTGAGGTCGACATAGTCTAAAAACTTGGGATTGCCAATAGTAAGAATATCGTCGATAAACCTGCTATTATCATTGAAAATTGAAATAAGTTTGTCACTGTTTTGTACGGTTCCATTTTGTAGTTTTTTTCTTTCGTAACAAAACACAAAAAAGATCTGCAATGAGGGATGCACAGTTTGCACCCATTGGAATTCCAATGACCTGAAGATAAACGATGTTGTTAAAACGAACAAACATATTGTCATGGGAGTTCACACTATGAGTGCCTTAGTTCTTAATGTTATCTTTTTATTTCCGTGCATTGTAGCTGTCTCACGTCCTTGTTTTGTCTTTGTTTTTATCTGTTACCATTTTTGCCATGTCTTTGGACTTCGATTTCTGTAGTCATCGCTTCCCTTGTTCCTTCGGTATTCTACTGCCGTTGTGTCTGAGAAAAGATTCATTGCCTTAATTATATCATCTATGAGTTTTGTAGGTGATATTAGAGAAGAATCCTTGCTTTTTATTACAACAAATGAACTGTATACCAGAGAATTTAAAAAACCATTTAACATGTTGTCCCAATTGTGATTTAATCAATTTATGTGGAAGGTTTGTAAAAAATGTAGAAAAATCCTAGCTGTTATATTATTTTTAGAAACCTCTATTTAAACTACATTATTTGGTTAGGGCCATTTTTTTGTACTTCTTATGAACCCAAATCCTTGTGTAACTATTTAAGGTGTGGATTTTGAGTAATTTAGACAGTGAAAAGTTAGGCCTATATTTTTGTTCCCTGTTTGACTTGGAATAACATTACTTTTTTATTATTGTAAGAACAACTTGCACTGTCACTTATTTTTGGCTAATTTTGTTAAAAGCTGAGCCAGATATTTTATTTTAAACTTTTGTATAAATCTTGTTTAATATTTGTGTAGCTGAAATACAACTCTGGGAATAAGTTTATAGTTTTCAATTTTCTTGTTAACATATTTTCATGTTAAAATGAAAGTAAATGTTGCATCAGTTAAATTAGTTATACAGCAAACATTTTGTGTTTCACTATTGTTAGATAGTATTTTAATTTCTCAAAAACTACTGGCCGTAGGTACATAACTTTTTTACACCATTTGAGAGGGTCAATATATAATATAAATCAATAAAAATATCACTCATAAGGCAATTTTGAAGAATCATTTATAAACGAGATTAAAACCAGACTGTAACCTCTGGAGAATACATCTTGAAGTGGAACATTTTGAGGTTACCTCGGGTCTACCATCGTATTAACTTGTTATTTGATAATATTTTCTCGTTACAGGAACGATTCATCTAGCACTCCTTTGCCTTTCTTTAATATGCTGAACAAGAACTGGGACTAACACAAAATGCTCCAAAAAGCTGTGCATGATCCTCTCCGTGAATGTCACACGTCACACTGATCATGATCCACACTGCCAATGAAAACTCCTGTCAGTGAAGTCAAATGGGAGCTCTGGTAATAAACTATGAATTTGTCAAAAATGTCAATCCTCATTTGTGAAGACGTTTAATTTGAAAATGCTGTCTCAGATTCTAAACTCTTTTTCCATTATTGATCATTAGATTATTGATGTCATCTCTATCAAACCCGGCTATCAAATCAACGACCGAGGAGTTCAGTAAACAAATAATGGCCAAGTAGACCAGAATTCATTTTTTGCCAGAAATGTCAAGCCTGCATAAAATCTTTAAGTTACTAGATACTTCTGAAAATCTGTCACAATTAAATAATGTATTTATCTAAAAGCAGCTTGGATTCCGGTTACATCAAATATCAATACCTGACATTTATCTTTAATCAAAATACTTTATTATTTTTCTCTACTGTCTGCTATTTATCGTTGTATATTGTAGTTTGTTTATATGGAAAAGAAAGGAAATGGGGTAAATGTCAAGGAGACAACATCCCATATCCAGGTTTAAAACGACTCAAAACAAAGCATTATGTTCGCCATAGGATGTTTAATTTATGATTTCTTTTCAAATAAGGTATGCATTCATTCAGTAAAGAGTGGACGACAAATAAAATATATGTTTCATAAGTTTCAAAAGCATGTGACATAGCCTGGTCTGTAATAATTATATTCCAATGTCTTAGTGTAAATACTTGTATTCCAATGTCTTAGTGTAAATTTAACCAAGTTTCAAATAGTCAACTGTAATTCTGTAAAGAATGGCTCTAATTTTATTTATTTATTATTTATTTTTTTTGTTTGTTTTATTTACATGTATATGTTTTAAGTAATGTACGTGTAAATTGTATGAGAGATTAACAACAAAAAACCGAAGTTTCTGTGAATTTTGTTTCTGCATATGCGCATTTCGACAACTTATGTCTCTTCAGTGCAGATAACATCAAAACATTTGGAAGTCCACAGACAGAAATACGTGTAAAATCTGATAGAGAAAAAGAATGCAATAAGATCTAAATAGAAGAGCCAAAATCAGCTAAGGGCAGAGCCATGCAAGAGGGAGATACTCCATAGTTTTAAACAAAATTTTGTAAAATTATGATGTTGCAATTTTCAATACAATCTGTTTTCGGGTCAGCACCCAAGTACTGGTTACTGGGTTAATGAATACCTTCAGAGACTAACAGTCCACCAGCAGAGGCATCGGCCCAGTAGTAATTAATAACAAAATACCGAAGTTTCTGTGAATTTTCGTTTCTGGATATGCGCATTTCGATAACTTATGTCTCTTCAGTGCAGATAATATCAAACATTTGGAAGTCCACAGACAGAAATACGTGTAAAATCTGATAGAAAAAAAGTATGCAAAAAAGATCTTAATAGAAAAGCCAAAATCAGCTACGGACAGAGCCATGCAAGAGGGAGATACTCCATAGTTTTGAACTAAATTTTGTAAAATTATGATGTTGCAAGTTTCAATATGATAAGTTTTCGGGCCAGCACCGAAATACTGGCTTCTCGGTTAGTGAATTCCTCGGGGACTAACAGTCCAACAGCAGAGGCATCGGTTCAGTGGTAATAAATAACAAAATAACGAAGTTTCTGTGAATTTTGTTTCTGCATATGCGCATTTCGACAACTTATGTCTCTTCAGTGCAGATAACATCAAAACATTTGGAAGTCCTCAGACAGAAATACGTGTGAAATCTGATAGAGAAAAACTATGCAATATGATCTAAATAGAAAAGCCAAAATCAGCTAAGGACAGAGCTATGCAAGAGGGAGATACTCCATAGATTTAAACAAAATTTTGTAAAATTTTGATGTTGCAATTTTCAATACAATCAGTTTTCGGGTCAGCACCCAAGTACTGGTTTCTGGGTTAATGAATACCTTCGGAGACTAACAGTCCACCAGCAGAGGCATCGGCCCAGTAGTAATTTATAACAAAATACCGAAGTTTCTGTGAATTTTGTTTCTGCATATGTGAATTCCGACAACTTATGTCTTTTCAGTTAAGACAATATCAAAGCATTTGGAAGTCCATAAACCGAAATACGCGTAAACACTGATAAGGAAAAAGTATCCAATAAGATCTAAATAGAAAATAGAGGTGAGACTTTAATGAAATAATGAACTACACACATGTTTGTCAGTGATGTTTTTTCTTTCATTATTGAGTACTTGTTTAAACAAACTAAATTTAACGGATATACATACTGCGTACAGAGATACACAGAACAAAACAGTGACTGATTGTAGGCTGCAAGGTTGTCTCGTCTACATTTGATTGTAGGCTGCAAGGCTGTCTCGTCTACATTTGATTGTAGGCTGCAAGGCTGTCTCGTCTACATTTGATTGTAGGCTGCAAGGCTTTCTCGTCTACATTTGATTGTAGGCTGCAAGGCTGTCTCGTCTACATTTGATTGTAGGCTGCAAGGCTGTCTCGTCTACATTTGATTGTAGGCTGCAAGGCTGTCTCGCCTACATTTGATTGTAGGCTGCAAGGCTGTCTCGTCTACATTAGATTGTTTTAGATTTTAATCCCGCATGGACTGTTTTATGTACATTGCCAGTGGAGTGTACATATAAAGGTACTTTTACTTGGTGGTGGTATAAACTGTGTAAATAATGAAGTGAGTGATTCATTGGGGTGGCTTACTACTCCGAACTGGAGTTGTGCATATTGTTTGCAGAATTTATATGAATACAGAATACAGTACGGAGTGCAATCAGTTTAAGGTTCATCTTAACAAACTCAACAATATGGCTACAATGTTGATGTGTTTTTTAAATGAGCAGAGCAAAGGCAAGAAAAATTATCGTGGTTTTAAGGCTGGCACTACATAACTATGCAATAATTAAATTACTTTTTCAAGAAAATAAGGTAAAAACTTACCTGACAAATGCGATGCATTTTTTTTTCCATTTCTCGCAACATCCTTAATAAAACTATCTGCAGGTTTGTTTGAAATAGTCCCGTGAGTATTGTTATAAATGCATTACTTACCTGTATAACGTAGGGATCGTGTCGAACTGTTTACCTTTGGACCTTTTCAAACACGGAACAAAATGCACAGCACATACAAAACATTGCATTGAAATAATTTTATTATAAATGAATGCAAATATTACATATCTATGCAGCACCAGCCTTAAAAGTTTATAATTTTTTATAGTTTTGTCTGTACTCATGTGAAATTTACCCACGTAAATGGTGATTTGGAGAACGAGTTGTTATGATGTACTTTGTAATTTTATATCGACCTGTTTTTGCGTTTGAAAACACTCGTTATATAGCATGTTAATTTTCACTTTCCTTTTGTCCAATGATTTAGAAATTTCACGTTTTAAAGACACGTAAAGATACAATATGGTATAAGAATGTACATGTAATTATAACAAGCACTTGACATTGGTGGGTCTATGTGGGGTCGGAACCCTCTTTTTGTTAATTTTGTTTTTTTTTTAATATGGGAAAAACAGACAAAACATCGATAAAAATGGCATGGAACTCCCGTCTCTAGAACCTCATAGCAACCCCCTATTTTTAGGAGGCTGGATCAACGTTCGGTGCTCGCATATCACGTAGTTCGCCGTTTGTCGAACTATAACAGTTTATTTATTACATCTGGGAAGATACTCGTTCCACAATTTCTAACCGGCAATGCATTTCCTTATAATTAACAATGTATTGTTGAAAACTGATAGGCTCTTTCATAAAGTTGAATAAATTCTATATATGGATCTCAATAGCAAGCTAATCAACTCGTCACGATTTTTATGATGATTTACTTAGTTTTGGGTGGTGAATTATCGTTATTGTTCACAACTGAATTAATTTGTCATTTTTCCATCATATATAGTCATTGTTCTTTACAAATATAGAAACCCGTAAAAGAAAAAGGGTATGGAAAGTTCATAAGATGAACATCCTTAACAAAAGTACACACTGTACATAACGTCATAGATGCATGCTGATCAAGATGTATGCATTTATCATAAATATGTACTTTAAAGTCTACTGTGACGAAAATGTCTTTTAGATTGTGGGAACCAGTTCAAAGTTTTGTATATTTAATTCAGATTACCTTAGAAGTGAAGACACGGGAAAATATTTGATTGGTTTATGTTGTTAAAATCATTTCCAAACTGATGTATTATTCAAGTTTCTATTTGTCAAAGAATAATTTCATTGTGAGGAAAGAAACATATATTTGTATATATAGATAATATATCAACACATTATCATTCATGTCTGTATATATAGAAGTGTTTGTGATTTTATTGATTCAAGAATACAATGCGTATTGTAAGAGCCCCTCTTGTAAGTGATCTCTTTTGTATATAGTTCAAAGTACATTGTAGTAATTTGAGGCCACAATAGTGTTGAATTCTTAGTGTCAAATTATATATTTAGAAACGGGATTCCGGAGTTTTTCTCGGAACGAACCTCTTTTGACCGCTCCAGGTTCTTTACACGTTACACTACTGTTGTAATGTGCCGTTTAATGCGTATTGATATCGATTTGTTGATCAGTTGGAAAATTCATGGCTGTATTGCTTCAGATCAGAATTTCCAATTGATTTAATTTTAACATAGATTATCACATACTTCCATTCTCTCGTCCAATCAAAAGTCTTCCTTTCATCTCTCTATTTTTCATAGAGCACACTTTTTCTACTATTTCCATGTAATAAGTAAGGGATTATCTTATTGTTTAAAGATTGCTGTTAGACAATATATTCATTCGTACCCCGGGGGTAACATCCATTATTTTGGTATACAGGGATGTGCCAAAAATTCGGGTACGGTTTTTTGCATGAAATATATAAATTTGGGTGTGTTTTTAAACAAATTGTATGTAAATTTGCATATAGAAATAATAATTACCATTATTTTCTTTAAATATTCAATCTTTCATGTACTGAATGCTTTGTTTCGTTGATTTTTTTAAACTATCATGCTAAAAGCAATGGTATATGAATATATTCGGGTCCTAAAATAAATTTGGGGTACGTTTTCAGTGCATGAGTATATAAATACGGGACTTTCGAGATAGGAACTCTCGTGTAATTGAAGGCAGAAACGATCTCCTCAAAGTATAATCGGAATCCAGTCCTATTGAATATAAATATATACCACCTAAAAACAAACTATTTATTAAATTGAAGTGTACTTATAATTTGTCCTGCATGATAATTGTGACAGCGTGTAATTTTTAGGTTTTACTGTAATATTGCTTTGTAGATATATTCTGCTACATGATTTATTCAATTAGCATGAAGTAATAAATGTTTAATTAAATGTGGATTAATTACAAATTGTATTTGATCATTTGCATTCTATTGTATTTTTAAGTATTTGTATAATGTTTGACCTAACGACTTGACCAGACGTATTTCTAGTTTTTGATCACTGCGGTTTCACTGTAATTAACTTCAAAAGTTTTCTATTTCATGGTTCAATTTAGCGCAGTTCTTATTTCATTTTCTGCATTATTATTGGTCAAATTAGTTTGGCGGTTATTTTTCTATTGTTCTAATATACCCAGGGTACTCTATGATAAACTTCCATGATGGGAAGAGGCAATTTTGTCTTTGTCTTGTGTTGATTTGGAAATCTGAATTTATTGGTGGAAAACTTATTCTTTATTCAAGGTCAGTTTCTTTCTATTCTATATTCACTAATTATGGTCAGATATTAACAATTTTATCCCGTTTGAATGTTTTGTAAGAAATATTGCCTGAAAGAGAGATTGAGTGAATTTGGACCTATGCGAGTATAATAGTTATAAAAGATAGTTAAATTTTAATTAAAGAATATTGTTTTCTTTAAAGTAAACATATTATGTAAATATATTAATTATTATATAAATATAATAGTTAGCAGTACACTATTTAGTAAATAAATAAGTTGATTAACTGCGCGGATAAATTGTTTGTGTGTGAATCGGTGTGCATTATTAGATACGAGTGAATGTTCTAATATTTTTAATTGTAAATAAAAGATTAATACAAATGCCTAATATAAAGCAATCTCGATACGATAAATCAATAATATATTAAATTTTGAATCGAACTCACTGTTCGTATGTGTATGTAAACATGAGAGTATAATTAGCTCTTATTGTTGTACAGGTATTTTTGACCAGTTAGAAGTAAAATGGTTTGAATATTGTGATATATACTTGTGCTGAAACTACATGCCACATTGCAAAAAGGACTCATGCCTTTACACCTCATGTGAGGTAAGAATACTTGTATTTTTGCTGCTTAGTGTATTGTCTTCTTGCTTTATATTTTTGCTTTAGTGTTTTGCAGATATTATGCTTAATGTTTTAATAATGCATGCTGCTTGATTTAGTTTTAGTTATTTGTTATTTTTATTTAACATTTGTGTAAATGGCTATGCATACAAAGTATTCATTTACAACCACATACACGTATTTATTTATATCGTTTATAAGCTTACTTGATCATACTTGATTATGGATGAAATGTCATGAGATATTAGACAAATATAAAAAATAGATGTAGATGTGTAAATAATGGATATGGAACAGAATGTTACATGAACACATTCATTTCAAAACATTTTTATTTACTATATCATTTGTTGTGTATGATGCAGTATTACCGTTATAGTAGATTAATAAGGAAGAGTTATCTTTCTTTCCATATATTTATGATTGTTATATTGTATAATTACAGGGTATATTATTGAGTCGAGTTAAAATAAATACAATTCGAACTCTACAGTTTTTGATGCTTTATTCTGCCCACCGAACTGAGGCTACATAATTATTTAACTAAAATTTAATTGACGAAAAACAATTAATCTGAAGCGCTACAAATCGATTAAATATAAATCACCCTTGGCTCAACAGTGTTCATTAATTAGTGATTCCATCCCAAGGTATTGATGTATTTATTATTTTTTTTTGTATAATACACAAAAATGTTGTCGGAGTGAACACAACTCAAAATTCCCGTATTCGGGGCATGTTTCCGAGATCATTTTGGCACATCCCTACCAGAAAAAGTACCAAGTTACTCCTCCCTCCGGGTTCCTACAGGCCAAAGTGTCAGACAGATAATCCTTTTATTGGCTTCAGCTATAGTTTGTCCAATTTGTAATAAAGTGTATGTACATTTTCGAAATAAAACCCGTATAGTGAAAAGCACTGAAATTTGTAAAATGTACATTAAATAAATGTATTGGCTAACAACAATTCAATCTAAACAATAAAATAATCTTGCACTTGGTACATGTTAAAAGTAGATCACATTTGCTCTATAAGAAAGAGAGGGATGAATGGAAGACTTTTTTTTTGGGGGGGGTAATTATATTTGAAAAAAATATAAATAGATATGTCATGTGCTATTTGTTCCTTCATAATATTTGTTCCAAAGGATAAAGTATTATAGAATATTTGTTCCAACGGAACAAATATTATGGTATTTGTTCCTTGCGGAATAAATGTTATGTAGCAATTGTTCCAAAAGGAAGAAATATTATGACAATGTTTATAATATTTGTTCCAAAGGAACTTTTGTTATGCAGAACAAATATACGTTGACAGATACATACAAAATAGTGATTTCCAAACACCAACTGCTGCATTAGCTTCTACACGTGGAATAGGATATAAAACATAATTTTAATGACTGAGCATAAAGACAGCCTGGAAAAACAACTGCACTTTTTTTGGAAGGTTTTACAAACCTACGAGGGAGGGATATGGATTTCTAATATTTAGATTTTATCTGCAATAAAGAGACATAAGTTGTCGAAATGCGCATATGCACAATCCATATTAGCAGCCACTTCGGTACGGTATCGGTATTATGTTATTTACTTCTCATTTAAAATCACATGCTTGCACAGTACAGCATACAAATGTTTTATGTTCTTTTTTTTTTTTGGATAATATTCAGGATTAAGCATGATTTTTACCGGTAATTTCTGTCACATGTTAGTTGGTAATTTGCTCTCATATCCATTACATCTTTTTTTTTTGATTTTCTGCCTGTTTGCCCCTAGAAGAAGATCGTACTGGTCAAAAATTTAGGCACTCTTCTTTCTTTCCTTTTCGACATTTTTCGTTGTTTTTTAATTTCTATATTTGGTGTAATTTTACTTTTTTAATTGTTGCCCACCATACCATTTTTGTTCATTTACGTTAAAATGTAGAGGCAATTGCACAACAGATATATTTTTATATTTGTTAGCTAATTCGGGACGCCCTAAGTTTAAATTGCAGTTAGTTTAACAAGAATTGTCAGAAGACAACATATCTGGCAGGGGATTAGAGTGACCTCAATGCACAATAAGTTTTAAAAATATACATATTGATAATTGCAGTGTTTTAAAATTCTTTAAATGTGAAATAAGGAAGTCACATGTCAAATATGAACCCCCTTTCACAAAAGGAATAACTTCTGTACAGAAGCAGGATTCAAGATTTTTGAAAATTGCCCCTTGGGCAATATCAAAGTAAAAATGTCTTACATTTGATTTCATCACAGGGAAGTCACATATAGATATAAACACCCTATCTTCTAGAAGAAAGGTTAAAGTTTTTTTTTAATTTTCCGTCAGGGTGAGGTTGAGGTCAAATGGCTACAAATATGGCACTGCCAGAAAGCGCCCACCAAAACAAAGTCACGTAACAAATATGAACACCCCACCAATAAATGTCTATCGTCTGGAATCAAGCTTAAAGACCAAACCAACTATTGTTTATACGCACAACGCAGCGCATTGTCATTGTTCTGTAAGACGTCTATGACCGTGTGGAAGATCAGCAGAGTGACATTCACTAACTACGTTGGTGATGATTTGAAATAAAAAAGTAATCAAATTACCAAAATATTATTTATATCTAAATAAGGTGGAACAATATTAAATTCAAATAAAGATTCTTTATAGTCATAAAACATCAAATGTTTGTGACAAACATGTATAACAAATATTAAACTTTTGTAAACATATGAAAAGAATTTGCAATATTCCTGTGTTATTGTGCGAGCCGCCGCCCATCCATTAAATTTACGAATTATTCGTCATGGTGTCCTATAATTGATATAATTTGTAAAATTGCGACACCTTTATCTCATAAACCAGCGTTGGGTCGCGGAACGAAGCTTCCGTTCTTCGATTCCCGGTCGAGGTGAAAAATTGCATGGGCCCAGTTTTTGGCTCTTACACCATAGCACGTTAAACACTTTTCATATAGTTCGACAAGGTGCAAATCACTTAAAAATGTAAATTGCCGAAGATCGGCGGTTCTCTACGGGTACTCCGGCTTCCTCTAACACTAAAACTGACCTCCACGATATAGCTGAAATACTGCTGAAAACCCATACAAACCAAATTAGAAAAAAAAACAAACAAACAAACAAACAAAACCAAAAAAAACATAAAATATGTAAACCGCAATAGTCTTGACATTCGCGCCGATTTTTTGTTAGTGTGAACAAATGACAAAATACCTGTATTTGACAGGAAATTAACAAATAAAAATCAGCTAAAACGAAAGAAATAATCAGCGCCAATGAAAGAAAAAATCGGCAAAAACGAAAGAAAAAATCGGCGCAAATGAAATGCAAATCGGCGCAAATGCAAAACTCCGGTATGCAGATATGAAATGTATGGTGGCCAGATGCGGCCATTTCGCGTTTTGTACTTTCACTTTCCACAGAGCGAAAACGCGAAATCGAGAAGTTGATAAGAAAACGCGAAATTAATTTCTCTTCATGTTTTCGCGTTTTCGCTTTCGCCTTTTCGATTTCGCGTTTTCGCTCTGTGGAAAGTGAAAGTAGGAAACGCGGAAACGCGAAAACGCGAAATGTCAAGTAAAAATTAATGCAATGGCGCAATAATAATATTAAAGACCATCATAGGCAAGCGTGCACAACATTTTTTTTTTGAAAGGGGAATTTTTATGTGGATCTTATGATTCTTTATGCCCGCTTTTCTGTTATTAGACAATCATTAGAACTTAGGAAAGGAAACCCTTAGCTGATATATATCTTCCTTATATTTGTTTATTTTATTATGTTTTCGTTTAATACATGTATATGTTTGTATTGCCATTACCCAAATGGGTTCTATGTTTGCAATGTTGAATAAAATATAACATATATTATTTATCCTAAAAACGAAATTAATGAACACGTTTATTACCTTATCCGTCAATTCTGTGTGTCCTTGGAAATTTTTTTTATGGAGCTTATATCGAAAGCCCCATTATAATGTACATGGGATAAGACTTTTATAAGTTTGAATAACTTGTGTGTAATCCCTTTTGCATTTATGAGCAAAATCAATATGTTTAAATCAACCCCGTTACAGAATGCTACCAGAATGTTTCAGATTGACGGAAATTGATTCCGAACTTTTAAAAAAATTTATAATATTTTTTATTTCTCGAAAGCCCTTCAAAATTGAAAAAAAAAATTCTAGAATGTTAGTAACTAAGAATACATGCACATGTTTTGGTCTTGGTTTTCTTGTTCTATTTAGATTGATTCATCAAATTTGAAAAAAAGAGTTACAGTACGTTTTTCAGGTTGCCTATTTCATAGCCAAATACCGTAAATTGGTCGATGATTATTAAAATAATCTTAATTACTATAAGAACTTATATCAAATTTTACTAGTAATTTCGCTGAAAAAATCGTGGGGAGGGGGTAAAGGATAAAAGACTCCTTCCAGCCCCTTCTACACAAAAGCCTTGAACTTGAAAGCCCAATATTAAATCTGGTTCTTTGGATTTTCAATTTTCCCAAATTGGGAGAGCAAAATATTTTTTGCTCAAAATAGTTTTACTTAGCGGGAATTGAAACAATTATTTTCATTTTTTTTTAATTGTTGTATCAAAGGACAAAAATGATAAAATCAAGCTTATGAAATATATTAATTAAAAGGTCTGTCATTATTAGAGCAACATCTTCATAAAAAGTGATAATGTGCATTATACTATAAACAAAGAAATGAGTCAAAACGAAAAATCTCGAAATAATAATTTCAAGTCCCGAATGATCAAGAAAATATTGCTCCATTCCCCCAGTAACCAAAAATACAATGAAAATTCTGGAATCCTGATAAAGGGGCGGCAAATTCCGAATTCCTGTGGAATAAAATAGTTGATTCGACCGCCCAGACATCTTTAGTATTCCCATGAAGATTACAAAAAGAATATCCAGGACAACACAGGGAAACATTTGAAAAAAAAATGTTGAAAAAATAATGTAACACCTTCTTTTTCTTTTCTTTATTCTAAAATCACGCTAAACGTAAAAAGAATTATCCTCAAATCACGCCAAATGTAAAAAAAAAAAGTAACACCTTATTTTTCTTTTTCTTTATCCTCAAATCACGCTAAATGTGTCCATAGAGTACACTGCCGTACAAAAAAAATAATTGATTTTTAGATTATTGCTCCGGTGTTCATTATCAATCGTCTATTGCTGTGACGTCATCTTCGTTGAAAGAAAAAAATCAAGCGACGTGAGGCCGAAAAAAGCCAATTTTTGTCGTTATATATTCCATTATATCTTTCTTATGAGTTCCATGACCTATTGTTTTTATTGCCTTATTCTAATAAATACAAACAACTTTACATGCTCTGAAAATATAAGGAAAAAATCAACAGCAGAATTTTCACAATTTAATAGAAAAGATTACAAAAATGTCTAATAGTTTACGCGGGAAAGTAATTAAGCGTTAAAATAATTATCAATCTTTCATTCAAAAGTTTGTTTTTTAATAAAATTGAAATCTATAGACTTCCCGGAGTATAATACAGAAATCCGTTGGCAATTTCAACTATTATTACCAAAATGGCAATGGTTTGAAGTCAACCTTCTCATTTTTCCATCTTCCAAATTTAGCTACTTTCTTGGCGCTATAGCAACAAAACGAATTCGGTGACCTATATTTTTTATTCTTGAAAATTGTCGCAAATACCTTGTAGAATGATTATGCTAAGTTTCATGAAAAAAATCAACAGTAGAAATGATTAGTTGGTTTGGTCTTTAAGGTTAAGGTTTTTAAATTACCCCAGGGCAAGGTCAGTGTCAAAATGTCTACAAATATGGTATTATCACAAAGCTCTCTTCAAACGAAAGTTGCAAACCAAATATGAACACCCTATCACTAGACGAAATTCTCGAACTAAGGAGAAAGTTTCCAAAAAATTGCCTTGTCCTCAAGGGAAGGTCAAGGTCAAGGTCAAAATGTCTTCAAATATGATACTATCAGAAAGCTCTTATCACAAGAAAGTTTCAAATCAACTATGAACACACTGCCACTTAACAACTTTATTGTAGAAGGAAGTGTAAAGTTTTTTTTAAATGCGATCATGGAAAGTTTCAAGGTCAAAATGTCTACAAATATGGTACCGGTAGAAAGCTCTCTCCAAAAAAAGGTACATGCCAAAACTGAATACATAACCAATAAAGGCCTACCTTCTAGGGACAAGGTTATTTTTTAAATTGTTCCAATTGCAAAGTCCAGGTCAAAATACTTGCAAGTATGGTAGAAATGAGCTCTCATCACCAGGAAGTCACATACCAATATCAGCATCCTAGCTTTTAATGTCTGCATTCAAAAAGCAAGGTTAAAGTTTTACAGACGATGACGCTAAGGTATGACAATTACTCTCTAGACATTCGTCTCGGTGATCTAAAGATAAATCAAACGTTTGTTTCATTGCCTGTTTATAATCTAACGGGGTAAGTAGCCATTTATTAATTGTATCTCATATATATTTTAGTATGTGTTTCGCTGTGTTTAAAAAAGAAGACTGCACTTTCAAAAAGGGTGGTTCAAATAAAGTTTCAGAATAAGAGGGGTTGAAGTCGATTTTCGGCCAATGTATATCTGATTCTTCACAAAATTTAAACAATTCCGATCCCGGACCCCCTCCTTGATTCTACAATGAAATACAATACGGAGTAGTAAGATTCAATCTTTCGAAATGTTGATTTTCTTGGTGTCAGAAACCATACAGGTTTTTATGTAAGACAACATACCGTGTATACATATTATAAAAAAAACGTGTGAGAAAAGCTCTCTTATACAAGCCACTCTGCACCATTTGATGATAGGCATTAAAAAATAGGAGGTTCACATCTACATTATGTCACATTGACGGTTAAAGTTGAAGAAAATCTATTCAGGGGTAGGAAGGGCAAGCGGATAAGAGGTAGGTACGATCTAGGAATGCAATGACTAAATGGCTAAGCCAATGTCTTGATACGGGAATCCCCAAATCAAATCAAATTCTGAAATAGGAGGTGCACAACGACATTATGTCAAAAGACTGTGTTGTTTATTCGGTAATAACTAGTAGGGGATACGAGACTGGTAGCTACTTGAGAAAAAAAAATGCTAAGTTCACGACTTGCTACAGGAACCCCCCCCTAAAAATCAATCAAATCAAACTCTGAAATAGAAGGTGCACATCCACATTAGGTCAAAAAATTTATGCTTGAGTTTCATGAAAATCCATTCATTTATTCAAGAATCGGATAAGAGGTGGTTACCACCAGGTTTAACGGACGGTAGGACTGACGGACTATCCTATCACTATATACCCCCTATCTTGAAGTAGGAGTATAAGAATAATGTTTTTATACCCCCGCTTTGTAAAAGCGGAGGGTATATAGTGATGGTGGTGTCCGTCCGTCTGTCCGTCCGTCCGTCCGTCCGTCATTCCGTCCGTCCGTAACACTTTTACTGTCAAAGTTTTCTCGGCTTCTACAGGTGGGAATGATTTGATATTTAGCATTAGGCTTCCAAATGATGAGTTGTACAGTGTCAGATATTTTCATGTTTGTGGCGCTACTACTTCCTGTTTGCAGATACATTAATACTTAGTTTCATATACCACTACTAATGAAAATTTTTCGTCAAAGTTTTCTCTTCCTCCAAAAGTGGAAATGATTTCATATTTGGTCTGGAGCTTCATGATGATAAATTGTACCGTGTAAGCTATTTTCAGGTTTGTTGGGCTACTACTTCCTGTTTACCGATACATTGGTATGTTGATACTTAGTTATATATACCACTACTAATGAAAATTTTCGTCAAAGTTTTCCCTTCTTCCAAAAGTGGAAATGATTTCATATTTGGTCTGGAGCTTCATGATGATGAGTTGTACCGTGTAAGCTATTTTCAGGTTTGTTGCGCTACTACTTCCTGTTTACCGATACATTGGTATGTTGATACTTAGCCTAAATTAATTTTTTTGAATAACATTAAAAGATGCAGTTGACTTTAAAGATCAGCCTTTTATTTAAACTTTTTATTATATTGGGCATGCGGGGGTATTCATTTGTGGCCCAGTGGACCACAGTACCTCTAGTTTGAAATCAAAATTTTACTTATTATCATCTGTGTCAATAATATACATGATATAATAGATATCATGTTTGGGTCACTTGTTTCTAGGAGAAAGCGACGAAAATAAAGTTGCTGTATAATATCTACTCTGGTAATGCCCCAAAGTATCTACAAAATATGGTTAAGAGAGTTTATCATTTTAGAAATAACATTCTATCCTTGCTAATTGTCTCAGGCATCTATTTTGGAATGTGTTAATTTATTTTTCACTTTCTCTGTTGTCCTCCTTGATTCACTACGGTATGTTAGTGCTGACAACCAAGCTATTGGGTATGTTAGTGCTGACAACCAAGCTATTGTAAAATTTTACTTTTGTCCGGATGAAAAATTTTGAGGAACTGCATATTTTCATTAGCCTTCAGAATTGTGCTTTGGCTTTTCTTAATCGGTTAGCAATATCGTCATCACGGCCTCGCTCAGATGTTACAACGCCACCAGGGTAGGTTAGCTTGATCCAGGATTGGGATAATACCCGCCAACGTCGCCAACGTTCGCCAACGCCGCCAACATTTTTCGAACAGCCACTTTCGCTAATGTCGCCAACGCCGCCAACATAGTTCGAACTCAACCCCTGTCGCCAACGTCGCCAACGCCGCCAACATTCTTCGAACACAACCCCTGTCGCCAACGTCGCCAACGCCGCCAACATTGTTCGAACACAACCCCTGTCGCCAACGTCGCCAACATCGCCAACATTGTTCGAACACAACCCCTGTCACCAATGTCGCCAACATTGTTCGAACACAACCCCTGTCGTCAATGCCGCCACCATTCTTCGAACACAACCCCATAATTAGCTCTTTTATGGTATAAAAAGCAAAATAAATATATAATGTGAGAAAAACCATAAATTTTGTATTAAAGACTTATAATAGAGGAAACTAACCCATTTTTTTAGATGATTTCCAAATCTGATAGTGTTTAAATCATGAATGAAGAAAAAAATAGAAGTTATGGTTGCAACTTTTTATCTGATTTGGTCTTTCATTGTGTGGAAAGTGAATAAAATATATAATATAAATAAAACAATGAAGATTTTGATTGAAAAGGTTACAATTTTGTAGTTTTACCAATTTTTATAGTTAGCTATCCAATACCGATGATTTCTAAATCCATACACTAGAGAAATGCAAAAACAAAATTATATCTGCAACTATTTATTTGATTTGGTCTTTTATGGTGTGAATAGTAAATAAAATGTATAATGTTGGTAAAAGAATTAAGATTTTGTTTAAAAGAGTTACAATTTTGAAGAATAATCAATTTTTATAGTTGTTTATCGCATACCCATAATATGTATAAATCCATTTACATCATGAACATATGTATTAAAGGAATGAAGAAACAAAATTAAAATCATATGGGCAACTATTTATTGAATTTAGTATTTTCTGGCATGAAAAGTACATAAAATATATCAAGTAGGTAGAACAATAAAGGTTTGTTCAAAAAGTTAACAATTTTGAAGAATAAACAATTTTTATAGTTGATTATCCCATACCGATAATGTCTAAATCGATATATAGTACATGTTCTATGGTAATGCAAAAAACTGAAATTATATTGGCAATGGTCTTTTATGGTGTGAAAAATACATTAATTGTATAAAGTGGGTATAACAATTAAGATTTTCTTTGAAAAGGTTACAATTTTGAAGAATGACCAATTTTTATAGTTGGTTATCCCATACCGATTATGTCTAAATCCATATACATGTTCTATGGCAATGCAAAAAATTGAAATTACATTGGCAATTATTTATTAAATTTGGTTTTTTATGGTGGGAAAAGTAAATAACATGTATAAAGTTGGTACAACAATTAAGATTTTCTTTAAAAAGGTTACAATTTTGAAGAATAAACAATTTTTATAGTTGGTTATCCCATACCGATAATGTCTAAATCGATATATAGTACATGTTCTATGGTTATGCAAAAAAATTGAAATTATATTGGCAATTATTTATCAAATTTGGTCTTTTAGGGTGTGAAAAGTAATTAAATGTATAAAGTGGGTATAACAATTAAGATTTTCTTCAAAAATATTACAATTTTGAAGAATGACCAATTTTTATAGTTGGTTATCCCATACCGATAATGTCTAAATCCATATACATAAAGGACTTAATTATAAAATATTGTGAAAAAACTTATCAAAACTCTGGTGTCAATTACTTTTGGAGTGTAAAAAACTCTATTGAAGTTTTAGATAAATTGCAATCAATACAAAAACCAGTTTCATCTATCGACAGTTATGATTTTCCTACACTTTATACAACACTTCCGCATAATCTGATAAAATCTAAATTGGGACAATTGATTAAATGGTCTTTTAAATTTTCTGGAATGCAGTTTATTTGTTGTAACAAAACGCAAGGATTCTTTTCTAATATCACTTACAACAATCATTCCTCCTGGACGTGTGATGATACGATTAAAGCACTTAATCTTTTGCTTGACAACATTTTTGTTCGTTTTGGCAACATTGTTTATCAACAGGTCATTGGAATTCCCATGGGTACAAATTGTGCACCTCTCATTGCAGATCTTTTTCTTTTCTGTTACGAACGTGACTTCATGAAAAAATTACAAAATGGGACCATACAAAACAGTGATCAACTTATTTTAATTTTCAACGATAACAGCAGGTATATTGACGATATCCTTACTATTGACAATCCCCAGTTTTTAGATTATGGCGACATCATTTACCCACAACAACTGAAACTTAATAAAGCTAATAATGATTCTACGAATTGCCCTTTTCTGGATCTAACTATCATCGTTGACTCTGGTAAAATAAAAACTAAAATTGACGATAAAAGGGATGATTT
>MJUU01048833.1:19636-32472 GCA_002080025.1 Modiolus philippinarum
AAAAAAAATGTTGAATTTATGCATTGTTGAACTTAGAAAAAAGAAGGGAAACGGGGAATGTGTCAAAGAGACAACGACTCAAAGGGGAGTAATAACAACTCAAAGCCACCACAAGATCTTCAATGAACGGTGAGAAAACCCCACACCCAACGGCAGGTCGGAGTCGGCCCCTGAACAAAGAGCAATCAAGCCCAGCGAAATAAACATCATCATAGACTCCTATAGACATAAAGTTAGTCATTTTTCAGCATGTTTTAACATTACAGTGCCTGGTTTGTGTAATCTGAAAGATTAACAGTTCTGACTAAATACCTTTGGAAGTTTTTATTGTTGTTTGAACACATTGGTGATGTGAACCTCCCCTTTAGGCGAGTTTTGATTTAAAAAAAATGTCAAATCTTTTATTGAACTTGTACTTTATTCTATCATATTATATCATCATGGTACTCAATTTTTGTCCAGAGACGTTGCAGAGTTTTGAAAGCATTGACCATGGGCAGCTATTCTTGAATTTTTGCATTGCTTTCATATGTTTTCTCATAAAGATTCAAAGTATGTGTTTATTTGAATTTCACCTTTGCTGACGTGATATGGACTATTTTCATTTTATGCTTTGTTCAACTTTTCACATTTAGTTTTTGGTTTTTTTTTCTTTTTTTTTTGTCTGTTACAGTAATAGGGCATCTTCGCTAGCCAAGGGTTGCGATCAGCTTCTCTCCTCTTCACTCTTGGCGGATTGAGCCACAATTTGTGAAACATCAGTTTCAAATTATCTCCCTTTAAAGTAAGAGAAATGATTATTTATTGCATCTAATAATACAACAATTCACAATATATTTGACTTCAAGGAAATAACCCTTCAAAGGTAAAGAAAGACAATTAAATCATGGAAATTTTGCAAAATAGAAAAATCACTAAACGCCATATTTTAAGTTTTATTGTTTTGATATATATTCAAAATCTGAATGTAAGTTAATTAATTGGCTGCAGTGAAGGTTAACTGCCACCAATCAAAGACGTGGATTTGAGACTACAGAAATCCAGCTTGATCTGCAAAGGATGAAGAGGAGAGGAGCGGATCGTAACCCTTTGCTAGCGAAGATGATAATAGGGTTGAACTTAATATAATCTCAATTATAACTTGCATTTGAAGAATTTTTGGTAATAAGGTATGACTTGTTTGAATTGGTAAACCTATACATGATATTCTGTTAGACTTTGAAAAAAAACACTTTCCAAGTTGAACATGAGTGACGGTGACGCACGTCCAGACATGTAATTGGTCTTTTTTTTTCTTTTCTTTTTTTTTTGTTCTTCATATTCGAGGCCAAATAAGTTTGAAAGAGTCTTTTTGTGGAAAAGAAACAGTCTATATACTCCTGACTTTCATCCAACAGTGGTTGCTTCTTACATAGATTACAACTTGAATAAATCCCTCTTGTATAATTTACAGTTAATATAATTAAAAGCTGCACGATTGGTTTCCATTCACTGCAATATTGGTCTTCACTGGCACAAGGATATCATCATTGTCCACTATATGATAGTTGAATTCCTTTTAGCTGTCATAGAAATCTGAAAAGTGGTTTTATAACATCATATCTCTCAAAACTTTAATGGACATAATTAAAACTGACCAAAAAGGACATCCTAAAAACTGTTTGAAATAGACATCCTAAAATGAATTTCTCAAAACTAAAATGGACCATCAAAATTGACTGAAAGGAATATCCTGAAAGATAACTGTTAAGAAAATCCTAATACTTATGGAAACCGACATTCACAAAACTTTTAAGACAAATGAACATTCTTAATACCACTGTTATGAAACCCCTGATATTTTATGTCATTAGAAAACCCCAAAACTGCCAGCAATGGAAATCCATAAAACCAGCTGTTATGAACATCTTGAATACTGACTGAAATGGGCATCTACAAAATTCTGAAAAATGGATTTCCTCACAAATGACTGCTATGAAAATCATAAAAACTGATGAAAACATAAACCCACAAATCATATTAAATGGACATTCTAAAAACTGATTGAAATGGACATCCACAGAACTCTGTGAAATTGACATTCAAAATACTGAGTCCATTGATTAAAATAAAAAAAAAACATAAAATACACATAAAAATGACCGAAATGGGAAACCACAAATCTATCTACAATGCACATCCTGAAAACTAACTCTTATTAGCATCCTCAAAGCTGACTTAAATGTAAATCCTAAAAACTAACCTTTATTAACATCCACAAAATCGCCTACAATAGACATGTTCAAAACAAATTCTCTATTTCATTTAACAGTTGATGAAGATTATCTGCAATGGATAAAGTGGTGCCCTGCTGATTAGCAAAATTTCACTGAAGTGTCAATAAATGAAGCCACGTACATATCCAATATTTGTTGTAAAAAATATTTGTTAGTGTGTTTAAACCTCTTTAAAATAAAATTGCAACTCCTCCTCTCTCTCTGCTGTTGCAAATGTTTTGTATGGTGCAACAATAGTATTGAAGGATTCAGATCTAGATTTTAAACACGGCACAAAGTCTGGTCGCAAGGTTCATGGAATGGTAATACATGTATCTCTGTTTTTCCATGTTTCATTAAAGCATACAATGTCTGTTTGTTTTTATTGATTTTCAACACTACGTGGAAGAAGTTCCTCTGTGTTTGTGAAAGGTTATCATCAATTATCGTGATTATTCTGTTTGTGCAATGTCTGACATTGTACTTGTGTCTATCTATAAAGGGTTCCATGGAATTAAGTGCTTTCGTTATATATCTTCTGATGAATAGATTACTTTAAAGTCTAAGTCTATCATATGCAAGCCTTTCAGAGATGACACTCGGACTTCGAGAGATGACACTTGGACTTCGTTTAACTATTATCTAAATTTATTTAAATTCTAAAACCTAGGGTTGAAATTCCCTCCATCTTAGTTTTGTCCTTAGGTATATTTGATATTACTGATTATTCGGATTTCGGTTGGTTTTATGCATTTGAAACATTTTTTGAAATTGTTGATCTCCTATGTTTAGGTTCTAGTACTGCTGATGAGAAATTAATTTCCGAAATGGCCATACAACTCATTAAAAATAATTGCAGTTGGAGTTAACATATGTGCTATGGCTCATGTTCATTTACTCTCTATCCTTTTGCAAAACATTTAAAGCTACCCATGCCATTCCAGCAGCAAACGTGTTTTTAATGACACAAGTATCTCTGTACAGTCATCCCTTATGCTTGTGTATGATAGCTGCATATCCTGGACGAAGTGGAAGCTGCTATCTGTTGAAATATTTCCCACTCAAATGTGCCTCATATGGTGTTATCCAAACAGAATTTCTTGGAGAGTTCTTTCGGTCACTTGTTTAGTTATGGTATTTCACCAGCCTTTTAACTGTCAAGTCTTATAAAAACAGTATGAACTTCTGCATCATGTTTTTCCTCGATGCCAGTTATGATTCTGAAATCGCCATTTACTAATCGATCCTAGATTTTCACATTACTCTGGTACCAAGTCTGAATTGAATCATCTGAGACTGAGACTTTGTGTTAATTATCCTGTTACAGTTAATTTTAAAAGTCCTGAGCTTTGGCAAATACAATATTCTCAAATTTTACTTTGATCATTCTTTTCATTATTTTCTTTACGTCCCTGTTAGTTGGAAATATATGAAGAATATCCCCCAAACTTTCTAGCGTTTTTTTTTAACGGAAGCAGACATTTAGTGCCAACATTCCCCCGATAGTGGTTGTCCATTTAAATGTGTCCTTACTCGGTTAAGTACATTTGTGGGATAATTTTAGTAAGTTACACAGTTTGAAAGACAGGGTTCAAATACCAGCCTACAAACAGATTTTTTATACGTGTATAATGGTAGGACATTTACTAGAGGCCGTTGTGAGAAACCTCTTACAGCCAATACCGAGACATTTCCAAAATGTTTATTTTGTGTGTTGTATCTGAGATGAGCGTCCATGGAGATATAACAAAAGTTTGTGCTCAGTCAATTACTAATATTAAATTGCTTTTATATTTTGAAAGAAGGCTATTTATTAGCTTTCTACCGATATATATATATATATATATATATATATATATATATATATATATGGAAGTCGAATACTTTTGTCGAAAGCAAATGCATAGTAAACTGTTTACCTCCCAAATGAAATGCAGTTGTCCCATTATGTGAATAGTATGGTTGTAGAATCTACAGAATTTGCTGCTTTTGGAAGTATTTGCCATTTCACCGAGTGAGTTTTACCTGCTCCCGCTCCGCCTGTCAGAAACACAAAAATGGCGCTTGATTTTTTATTCAAAGCTAAAATAATACTCCATTTCCGAAATGTTGTAAAATATATGTTGTTGTTGTTGATCATTAAATTTTTTCATTGAATTTACATTTCATTTTCTGCCAATGTGGGCTGATGTGCATGTCCAAATGTTATACAGATTATTTTGTGTGTCGTCTAGTATGCTTAACTCTGGCATCTACTTCCTCTTGGACTACAGATTGTCTTTCCTTTCCTCAATTTACATCAACAGTTTATCTGCTTTTGCCACAGAAAAAATCTGACCTCGTGCATCTTGTTTAACATTTTCCTTGTTTTAAAATCTTCCCATGTCTTTTCAAATTGCCGTGTGCCTGGCGATTGAAACGGGGTACATCAAGAACTATACCATTATTCAACAGTCACACCTTGCGTGTGTGACATGTATCCTAATGATTTTTTGGATTGATGAAATTTTCAAAAAATTGTGATTCTCGAATTCTTCTTTGTCTGATCTTGCATAGTAGTTTTCATTAAATGTAGACATCATAAGGATTTCTTGACGTGATGAAATTTTCAACGAATTGTGATTAACACATGTCTTGAGCAATCTTTCAATTTCAAACTATTTACTATATATAAGCTGAGCTTTCTGTGTGTACATTTTCTGTTATTCATGCAAACTTTTTCGTGGTTTCCTGTAAATTCTTACTTTCATCTACAGCATAGTTGACTCGTTTCATTTTCAAATTTGTTAATGTAGGATAATCTACCATACCGTAGTATGCAAGTGTTACAATTTGAATGACAATAATGGCGTGGCAGGCAGTTTACAGATATTTGTTATAATTATTCACCAAACAATATGATATTCCTCTTTTATGATAAATAACATTCTCCCTTGTAACCATTTCTAAGCTGTCTTTGTATTCTTCATAATTATGTAGTATATTGCCACCAGCTGCAAATACAGTTTAACGTTGACCCCTAAGGAAAATTCAGTCCAATATTTCTCCTCTGGAGTCGCTTGAACAATTTTTACATCAACACCTTCCTCTTTAAACATGATTCTCATCGGTGCTAAGCAAAAAATCTTTCAATTGGTGTCAAGTATGTCTAGTCCAAGATCAAAATAGTGTTCACATGTCTGTACTGAATATGGTGTTAGATCTTCGTCAGTTTTTTTCAACTATATTAATTAGTAGCTGAACTTTTCTAATTATTCATTCTGTAATATTCTCGGTGTTTCAATTTCTCCCCAAAATGTCCTCAAACTCCAGACCACTTACACATATATTTTCCTGTAAATTCTGTATTCAGATTCTCATAAGTTTACTGATGTTTGTATCCTTTTAGCTCACATCACTGTCACAACACTTTGTCAGTACATTTCCTCATTGATGTTTTGTGAAGATTCGTGTGTATCCATGTCCTCTTCCTCATCACTTATCTAAATGACGTTACTGTTTACAAGGATAAAAAAAATACCCAAACTGCATGATTGACGGTGAATTTTGTTGTGTAGTACACTTGTTTCAAAGAGTAATCACTCATCAGAAGCATTAAAAAAATAACATGAAAAAGACCAATATTAGGATATGGAATGAATGCACAGGAGACGGAGTTTCTACAAATACATCGCAAAACGAATCAATGGAACAATGCTTTTATTGTTGTTCTTCATCTAGAAACCATAATCCAAAAAATGGTGGGAAATAAGTTGGTCAATGCGAAAATAATACCGAAATAGCAATCCAAAGCCGGTACAAAGTAAGTGGGAACCGAACCGTCAGTCTAAAAACGAATAATACGATCGAGGACAATGACAACATCGGGAAAACAATTTTTTAAGAAACAAATCGGAGTACGGCAAAGAAAATAAAAATGATGACACAATCATGTATCACGGACCCAATACAAACAATGGGTGAGAGCGGGTGCATCGAAAGAGTAAGCATCTCCTGCTTCTTATGAGACACCCGCCGTGTTGAACATGTCAATTCCGGTAGTAATGCCAAATCAAGAAGAGGAAAAAAACGACTTAAGCTGTAAAGGGAAAAATCTGTTGTTATCTGGGTAACAGATACCCCATAGAACTTCTGCAGTTAGGTCTTCAAGTTGTTAATAACATACCCTTCTTTAAGTAGTCTATTTGTGAGCAACCGTGCTCTATCAAGGTAGTCATTGTATCGACCGCAGGCCCTTGATTAGCGAAAGATTTGGGAGATGCTGGAGCTGTTGGAATGTTGCTGCAAAGAAAAGGGAAGTTGACTATTGGAAAGTGAAGTCATCGAGTTTGTCATACAGCCTAGATTGTAGTATGGTTCTATGGTCAATTATTGTACGAGGCCGATGTGGAAGTGTCTGTAGTATCCTTAAATTTCGAACTTTTTGATTGATTAGATGAAGAAAATCACAAAATCGAGGATTGTTTAGTGACAAAATATCATCTATATAACGGATGCTGAAATCAAAGGATTGGGATAGTTTTTGTATCTTTATTTTGAAAAAACTCTTCGATTAATTCGATGAATTGAGTCTCATATCAGTGGAGAAACAGATCGGCGAAAAGAGGTGCGTCCACCGGATGTAATTCATGGAATCAAGCCTCGGTATATTTAAGGGATTTGAATTTTGATAAAAAACGGTAATTTTTTATAAAACTCTGATAAAATTTTGTGTCAGACAAGTTCGACTACTGGGCTGATGAATACACCTATGGGACCTCTTATCCACCAGACCGTGAGTGGCATCGACCCATTGGTTTCAAAAAACAAAAATACCCAAGTTCCATAATAAATGGTAAATTTTGCCATGCTGTACACGTGTTTCAAGGAGTAACCTCTCGTGCGTACCATTAGAATGAAATAATATTGAAAAAGTCAAGTGCTCGTTGCCGAAAATCGAAATAGGAGGCTAAAATCAAATCACAAGGACCGGGATCAGTATAATCTTCATTGTACCACAGTTTTCTAACTTTGTAACATTAATTATTTTTGTAAAACGTAATTCAAGGCGTCCTGCACATGTTTGGAATTTACCCATTCATACATGCTCTTTGGATGACAGTCTTTTGCTAGCTCCGGTACTAAGTCCGGCTATACCGAGTCCCTGTTGTTGTTTACGTTTGTCTTTTGTCTTTCATTTGTGTTTTTCTAGTGCAGTTCCCTTGTGGATTGTGGCCTGTTGTGTTTTGTATTGGCCATTGCAAGTGTTTACTGTTATCTGTTTCTTTAATTCCATGAGTTAAACAGTCATTCAGTGTTCTCGGGAGAGATGTTGTACCACAGACTGATCTGAAAGTATATTTATACAGGGACATTTCACACCTCTCTGTGCTCCTTTGTTCAGTGACCAGATTTCGCGATGATACAAGTTGTTTTTCCATACTATTTTGGCCTTTATTAGTTCTAGTACATTTGCATAAGCCTGTGGTGGCATGTCATTTGACTTCAAATAATTGTGGCCAGTAAAGCAGGTAAATTCTTTTGAACATGGACATTTCCTTTTTTAGCTCACCTCACAAAGTGAGGAGGGCTTATGTGATACACCTAGGCGTCGGCGTCGGCGTCGGCGTCCGCCTCCGGTTAGGAAGAATGGTTAAGGTCCATTTCTGCTTACTGACATGCCCCACATCAACCATATTGGTATGCCTGATGCATTTTGGGATGACAACAACAATGCATGCCTCGGATGCTGTCTCTGACCTACATTTTACGCATGAGTGACTTGATTAGGTAGAATGGTTAAAGTCCATTCCCGCTTACTGACATTGCCCACATCAACCATATTGGTATGTATGATGCATTTTGGGATGAGGACTGGAATGCATGTTCGGTTGCTGTCTCTAACCTACATTTTACGCATGAGCGACTTGGTTAGGTAGAATGGTGTAAGTCAATTCCCGGTTACTGACATGGCCCACATTAACCATACTGGTATGTATGATGTGTTTTGGGATGACAACAACAATGCATGCTTCGGATGCTGTCTCTGACCTACATTTTACGTATGAGTGACTTAGTTAGGTAGAACGGTTAAAGTCCATTCCTGCTTACTGACATTGCCCACATCAACCATATTGGTATGATGCGTTTCGGGATGACAACAACAGTGCATGCTTTGGATGTTGTCTCTGACCTACATTTTACGCATGAGCGACTTGGTTAGGTAGAATGGTTAAAGTCAATTCCCGCTTACTGACATGGCCCACATCAACCATATTGGTATGTGTGATGCATTTTGGGATGAGGACTGGAATGCATGCTTCGGGTGCTGTCTATGACCTACATTTTACGCATGAGTGACTTGGTTAGTTAGAATGGTTCAAGTCCATTCCTGCTTACTGACATGGCCCACATCAACCATACTGGTATGTATGGTGCATTTTGGGATGACAACAACAGTGCATGCTTTGGATGCTGTCTCTGACCTACATTTTACGCATGAGCGACTTGGTTAGGAAGAATGGTTAAAGTCCATTTTCTGCTTACTGACATGGCCCACATCAACCATACTGGTATGTATGATGCGTTTTGGGATAAAAACAACAATGCATGCTTCGGATGCTGTCTCTGACCTACATTTTACGCATAACTGAATCTGTTTAAATGGATGATTATAGTCCATTCCTGGTTACTGACATGTGCAACATGTGACAATGCTGTGCAACGAGGCGAGCTTAGCAGGCTTTGGCTGCTTTCTATGTTTTTAAATGTACATTAATGTAAAAAAAAATCCAGTAATGCACTTTGCTGGAATATCATTTAATGTTTCATTAGTACTAAGTTCTGTTTCTTCATATGTGCGTACTTGGCTGTTACCGAGTTCTTAGATACACACAAAAACTTGATTTGTTTAATATTTCTTTGGAATGTTACATTTGCGTTTGGGTAGAAATCCTTCTTTGAACTATTTTCTTTCTTTTTCTTCCTGTTTGTGATCAACCCATTACTCCTGTGTCTCATTTTCAAGCTATTCTTCAGTATATTCATGTAGCGGTGGATCTGTTGACTATTTATTTACAGAGGCACCCTTCACAGATTGTTTAAATTTACTATGGTCTTTATGTTTTTCTTTTACTTATCACTTTTTGTCTGAAATCATCTTTTTGTTCGTACTTTGTTATTTCCCGAGAACGTCGGTATCATTAAGATAAGCAATAACTGTCTTCCACTAGATAGCTCGCTGAAATGTGGCTGGCGCATTGCATAAACAAAGCCCATTCGAAGAGGGGGGCCAAGGGTATTAACTGTTATTGTGTTATTGGGTAAAATTGATTCTCTGTTAGCTGTTATTACAAGATATAATGTTGTGTTAGCTGTTATTTGGTAGATCTGTGTTAGCTGTTATGATGAATATTCAGTTCACTGTAAGCTGTTATTGAACAGTTCAGTTTGGTGTTATTACAAAGAAATACCCAAAAATTTTCGCGCCTCGCTCCGCTAGGCGATTATTCCTGTCACTCCTAACTTTGAATTCCCCTTTTCAAACCCCCCACCCCGTCCGCGCCTGCTGCATTTTTTATATAGCTGTTGACTACAACTGTATAAGTTGTTTGTCTACATTTTGACTACTAGTATTCAGTCGATTTTGTAATTCAAATTTTTATTTACTGTGGTTAATTTGACCAGCTTTTTCTTTATAGTTCAATTTGAAATAATTGATTGATTGATGAGTCAGAGTTTAACGTCCAGCGAGCAATATTTCAGCCATATCAGGACAAGAACAAGTTAATCAAAGTTAGTAAAAAAATATACGTAAGAAAAGAAAGAAGCTATTACGGAAGGGACAATAGGGACAACGAGTTTCGATTGCCACTGGAAAAGGGGAGAAATGGGTAGGGACAAGAAAATTAGCCTTCTATACGAGTCCCAGAGACTCTGCTCTCTTAAGACAATATAGAAGGGGTCTTTATACTGCACGGAGCGTTGCATTTCTCCACACAGTTTGGCTACAAAGGTTCGCGGTCAGGCTTTCTGTATTATGACCTGACTGCCCCGCATAGACAGGGCATTCCCCTATCCACCAACTGGGGACGCGCCCGGCAGCTCTGTAGCCAGAGCCCCTGAAAACCGATTCAGGTGCCGGGAATTTGAAATAAAATAAACTCCCATGACAACATACATTTTATAACCTCAAGACTTGTCACGTTTTTTTTTTCTTAGAATTATATACTTGTTGCCCTTTTTAATATTATATAATTTAACGGTGTTTGGGGACTTTTTTTGCTCAAATTCCAAGTTAGAATTAGATTGATTAACCAGAATGTAGACGAAGAAGTTAAACAGTCAAATACTGTACTCTATAGAAATCAGAATAGACTACATATGAATGAATAATAATTCATCTCTACGACAAGAGTTGAAATTGAAAAACACTCATACAAGAAGTTAAATTGAACACCAATAGCTACATGATGAGAAAGGAAAATTTAATCAATGACAATTCACACATACTGATTTTTGAACGTTGTTCGAATCTTCGATTCTTGACAACTGAAAAACATGTTTATAAAACACAAAGCAGTAAGACAATGTAATATATATTCAACTGCGTTTTTCAATCTTAGCATCACTAAGACAATACTTCTTGTGGCATTTGAGTTTGTCAGTTCTGAATAATTTTATTCACGAAAAGAATTAGACTTCATGCAAGCTGTTACTACTAGAGTGGGTAGAATGGTAAAAGTGTCTGAAAAATTAAACTAGCCTAATCCAAGACATTTAAAAAAAGTTTAGGGCTATTGTATTTTTACCTTAATTACAACTCTTCTCATCCTAAAAACTGCAAGGATGATGTTGTTGACAGGGCCTCGGAATCCGTTTGTAAACAGAATAGACAACATATTCTGCGTCCAAAACGCAGGTCACAGAATGACAGAGTACCTCTTGTTCTCAATTACCATCCCAACAACATAGCCATCCGCAACATTCTCTTGAATAATTTTTAGAGCATTGTTATGGAAGACAGTTTGATGGCTGATGTTTTTCAATCAGTGCCCCTCATGGCTATTCGTCCCGGTAAATCTCTTCGCGAGCATCTAGTCAGCAGTAACTTAAAATCTAAAGTATTGCTGGCTAATACCAGGGGCACTAAAGGATGTAAAAAATCGAGATGTGTTACCTGTCCCCATACTCTTGAAACCAACGAAACTCGAGGTCCTGATAACACATTTACCATACACAATGGATACACATGCACAACACAGAATCTGGTATATGCTATCATATGTGGGCAGTGTCATAAGATAAACATAGGGGAGACCTGCCGACGACTGGGTGACCGCTTTGCGGAACAAATCTGCTCTGTCCGTAATAATACGGATTGCCCAGTCGGCAATCATTTCAGACTCCCTAACCACTGCCCACAAGATATGCAAGTAACAGTGCTAATAAAATTACATGGAGGCCAGGACAATAGACGTACGTTGGAACAACGGATTATTTTCAGACTAGGCACTTTAAAACCCAGGGGGTTAAACGTAAAACAATCATTCTATGACTAATGAGTCTCGATGTCGTATGTTTTTCAGTGGCTGGAATGTTGATAATGTTGCCAATAGTGTACATATAATGTCAAAGATTTTTACCTGTATCATATACATTATTTTTAAACACTGTACACACAATGTCAATGATGTTTTACCTGTAAACAATATATTATTTTTAACTACTACTTCATTCATTACGACCCACTCGTAGATGACAGATTTGTCGAAATATATCGGTCGACCTTTTTATTGTTTCTATTCTTTTATTTTGCCATGTTGTTTTGTGCTTAAGGTCATATTTTAGATTATAAATCCATCCCTTTTAACAGCTCACATACTTATGTATCTCGTTATTTTGTTATTGTATTTTTCGCCTTGTACAGTGATAATGAGTAACAAATAAAGTACATTTTAGTCACCTACCGGCGATAGCTAACGTGACTTTAGGTTTGCGCTCTGTCCATCCGTCCGTCCGTCTCAGTGTCAATCCCGCATCAGTTTTCCACACTTTTTTCTTAACCCTTGGAAATATTGATCTGATATTTTGCATGTGAGTCTACCTTAGTGAGTTGCAGACCAAGTGTAAGTTTGGTTCCTGTCAACTGATTTTTGACAGAGTTATGAGCCTTGGACTTTAAAAATTTTGGTAAAATGTCAGTTTTCCACATTTTTTCCAAAGTATTGCAGGTATTGATATAATATTTTGTATGTTAGTCTACTCAATGAGTTACAGACCGGTCAAAGTTTGGTTCCGGTCAAATGATTTTTGACAGAGTTATGGGCCTTGGACTTGGAAAACATATTTACCATTTTTGCTAGTGTAATAATGCCTTGTCCTACCGGCAGGGGACTTGGTATTGCCTTGCAATAAGATCCACACTTGTTGATAATGAAGTCAATGAACATGTTTATGATGAAAAATGATGGCCTATGAATGTATATCTTCTCCACAAGAAAGTTTTATTGAATAAGATAACTGTTATCCGAGTTTTACATTTATATATTAACTGTCACTTGATATACACTGTTAGCTGTTATCACTTATTTGAATTATCTG
>MJUU01048833.1:71988-82095 GCA_002080025.1 Modiolus philippinarum
GATACATTAACTATTCTCATGTCTGAAATAAATATCATCTACAGACATAAACTGAAACTAGTGCTGGTACTGATACTATTCTCATGTCTGAAATAAATGCAGGGATGATTTTAGCTCTTTTCAAATGGGTCCCCCGTCCAACAAATTGGGAATTTCGCATCGCGACAAATGAAATTGGGAAAAATGAAAATATATCAAATACTGCAACATACGTTTGTATAAACCATAAATATGTGTAAGTACACACAACAAGAGTTTGAAGGATGAAAAGTATCATTACACCAAAGCCATTAAGACTATATTTTATACATATTTTCAAAAATTAAGACTATATTTTATATAGTTTTTCAAATTACACCAGATTTGAATTATCAACGAAAGAAGTACTGCTCTTTTCCTATATGAAAGCAAATCAACATTCTGTCAGAAATTCTTTGGTTGTCTGCAAATAAAGATGACTTACACATTTCAATATTATCACCAAAATCAAATCCTTCATACCCAACTTAGTGATAAATATACCTCATTCCATGAAATTTCTATGCATTCATTCATTAAACATAGAGCAGGTCATAACCACGTTTCGAATGAGAGCACCCCATATGAAGTGCAGTTCCAAATTCTGATCCAGTTAAAAGTCCCAGTTTCAGAAACTCTGATTTCAAGTCATAACTATTCGAGGAGGTAGTTCGATCAACAACTATTGTTTTGGTCCATACGAGGGAAATCCGGATCAGAATAAGGAGTGACCAATGAAATCCATCGAAAGATAAGTCTGTGACGTCAAACTATAGTTCAACAAGAGTCGAGTGGACTATTACTCTTGTTTGACAAGACATGCGCAGTTAACCATAACATTGCGTAATCTTCCGGTACAATAGTGAGTTCGATCTTGCTATTGTTGAACAATAGTCACTATTGTTGTGGATCGAACTGCCTCATTAATATTTATTTCAATGCAAACTATATCTTTGGCAATGAGAGCATTTGCACGTTACCACGTAATGGATGAAAGTCTCGAATTTTAGACACGACAATGAACGATAACAACACGATTTCAATTCACTTTACGCATTCTGAATTTCAAGATGTTCCCTTATGGACATTTGCGATCTCAGACATTTAGTTCATCTTCAGGGTGGTCGTAAATAGCGTAAATTGCATTATTTAGTTACTTCTGGACGTGTGATGTTTTGAGTAATTTCCGGTTCTGACAAAAGGCGACACGGATCGGAACGAAAGATTCACCGGAGACGGATATGAAAGAAATCCGGATTTTGTAAACATCGTTGCCGCGATTGGGAATTTTCTTGTTTGGGGAATGGGGCCGCCAAGAGGGGAATGGGGCCGCCGGGCGGCCCTAAATTATATAGTAGCGTCATCCCTGAAATGTCATCGATAGACATAAACTGAAACTTGCTCTGGTACCTATACTTTTCTCATGTCTGAAATAAATACCATCAACAGACAAAAACTGAAACTTGCTCTGGTACTGATACTAGTATCATGTCTGAAAAAATATCATCTCATTAAACATTAACTGAAAATGGTGATAGTACCGATACTATTCTCATGTTTGAAATACTGTATAATCATTAATTTTTGTGGGGGATAAAATTTCGTGGATTCAATCTTCAAATCTATTTCGTGTGGACAAATTTTCGTGGAATTCGTAATATACTATATAGAAATTACTATTACTTGAATTAAATTTGTTGGGATTTAATTTCGTGGATAAGTCTGACCCACGAAGTACACAAAATTTAATCCCCCACGAACATTTCTGCTTTTACAGTAAATATCATCAATTAAATGCATAAAATAGACAATGTTTGAAATTTTATAAACATCCAATTATATTTTTATATATTCAAAGGCATATGAAAAGCTAATGGAAATTGACGGAAAACTCTAGAGAAAACTGTTTCCCACCAAAATTTTGACGTCTTATATCGCAAAAAATCTTGCATGGATTTTGAAATTTTTTTGCGCATGTTGTTCCATGAGCAAAGTTCTTCAAAACAAAAGGTCAGCAATTTAATTCTAATTACAAAAATTCTGACACTCATACTCCCTTAATTTGTTACTTAAATTATAAATATAAATCTAATCTTTATCTTTGCAATTAAGTATCAAAATAGGGTACATTGCAAAATATTTTATAAATATTTCAAATATAATTCTCTAATTTCTAGCAAATTTAACCAACGCCTGGACGATGTGATAAAAATATTTCTCGTCACTAGTGAGAGAACAACTTGCGTGGAATTTCCCGCCAAATCTATTCGGATTATAATCCTCGGTGTTTTACGTAATGTCATTAGAGAAAAAATTTCTACAACTTAAACCCGTTAATTATGAAATTTCTCACATCTTGTTAAATAAATTTTCAAATGTTTAAAAACTAGGCAAGCCTCGTTTTTAAACATTTGCAAAATTTATTTAACTCGATGAGAGAAATTTCATAATCAACTTAGTTCTCGTTGTAGAAACTATATTTTCCTTCACAAACCAACAAACAGTGAAAATGTTGTTACTTTGCATCAATTTTACTTTGTTTGTAAACTACTCATATAATGTCTTCATTTGATGATTTCTGGCCTGGGATTATTTTGCAGACCACACAAGTAAAGTGGAAATGCCACACCCACCACCCTTCACCCCTAGAACTAAAATACATTGTATATCTATTTAATGCAAGACTTGTTATGGACAATTCTGACTGTCAAAAGCCATACCTGTCATGTAACCCCCATTATGGGGGAAAACCCTCATAGAGGCTTAGAAAATGAAAAGTAAAATTTGCAAATTTTAGGTAATATGATAAAATTAAGAACCAATTAATAGTTTGAATGTGACTACAAAACACATAAGTGTAACATATAACAATATATACCATCAGACCCCTAGTAACCCCTTTTCTTAGGATTTCACATTTTGAGACATGTGATAAAACCCCCATGGAGATTTCCAAAAGATGACAGGTATATCAAAAGCAGACACAGCAAAATAGCTAAGGCCATACAAAAATAATGATTAGATTCTCAGGCCATTTTTCATAAAAATGATGAGGCAGGGAGGCAGAAGATTTTTATTTTTATTGGTTCAAAAACATGATGAGGCATCTTTTTACATTGCTGAAATGCCCCAAAAGTAATGAGGCAGGTGATTTTGTTTTTTTTTATTTGATACTTAAATAAAAAAGGAAAATTAGCTCTCAGAAAAGAGATGAGGCAGGTGCCTGAGAAGCTTATGTATTTTTTTATTTTGACTAAATCATGGAAAAATTTATTCATGATTTATATAGAAGATTCTATTTCAACTTTCCAGATTAACTTACTGTGATAATCTGTAGCGACAGCTTCTCTCTCGATCACCTTATAATTCTTCAGATCAGCTTTTGACATAAACGGTTTACTAGAACCCTCATTTACCTGTAAGATTTAGATTAACTTGATAAAATGTAGATATGAATAATGACATATGTCTTACTTAACTTGAAATTTAATACATGGGTGAAAGAAGGGTAAATACAGAAATAAACCAGAAAATATTCAAAGATGAATAATGCTTCATAATTTCAAGAGCAACCATATTACTTCATGCACAACTTCAGGTGCTATACTACAACTGTATTATAACATGTCATGAAATCAGAGTTGCAGCTTAGAAGGACATGCACGGACATAAGTTACATGAATGCACAGCAGACATACAGGGTGATTCCTATACAGAGTTTGGGGCAGTACATGTATATTCACATTTCATTGATTCTTCTGAATGTGGTATTTTGCAGTATTTTTTGTTGCTCTGCCTTCCCCTAGCAACACATGATATTTTTGCATGGTAATGAAAATATCACATTCTAAGAACAAAGTTTGCCTAACTCGGAAAATATCACCATCTCCGACTGAGATTTACCGATAAGTATTTAGTTCTATTTAATGACTTTAGCTGCAGACAGTTCTTCGTTTTCATGATTTATGCAAATTTCTGTCGCTAACATACATTATGGTATTTGTTGAGGTGTCTGACAGCTAAAGAATTTTTAGATACAACAGGCGGTAAGTCTATGAAATAAGCATGCTATCGCCAGAGGCAGAGCAGTAAATTCTTCAAGTTCAATGAGTATCTGGCAGAGAATAAAAGAAAATGTATCTATTGGACATGGATGCCCCGCCATATAGATATTTCAACAAACAGAAAATAGATGAAAGTAGACTTGAAAAGTGGAGGCACAGTACAACTCATCATACCAAAGCTTCAGACCAAATATCAAATCATTCCTGTATACATCATGTACATAAGCTGAGAAATCCTTGACAAAAATTTTGGACAGACAAGGGTAAAACTAAACGACCCGTCACCTAACAGCGGGAGCTTAAAAATGTGTTGACTGATTTTGAAGTATTTCCAAATGTGAACATAAATGTTGTGAATTTTGAATTTAACCAAAAATGCAGACTCTTCTTCAGCCAACAATACAATGAAATCATAAATCGCAACATTATACTAATTTTCTCTAACAATTACTTTATTTTCATTTTTCATTTCAGCTTTTTCCTGTTTTGATCTTCTATTTGGCACATGTAAGAGTTTACAAAATGTGTGCTCAGGTGTTGTTATTCATATTATATTCTAGACTAAAAATAACTTCTATTTTTTTATTAGAAACCATATTATTTATTCAGTAATAAGGAAAAAGGAAGGCTTTCAGTATAATAAAAACATACTGCCTTTAGTTGAGGGTGTAATGGTAGATTAGAAAACATAAAAGCAGCCACAGCCTGCTAAGCTCACCTCACTGCACAGCATTGTCACATGTTAAACAAGTCAGTAAACAGGAATTGACTATAATCATTCATTCATGCATAAAATATAGGCCAAAGACTGTCATCCCAAAATGCATGACACATATCAATATGTGGGACATGTCAGTAAGCAGAAATAGACCTTAACCATTCTAATTAACCAAGTTACTGATGCATAAAATGTAAGTCACAGTCAGCATTCGAAGCATGTATTGTTGTTGTCATCCCAAAATGGATCATACATACCAATATTGTTGATATGGGACATGTCAGTAACCGGGAACAGACTTTAATCATTCTACCTAAGCAAGTTGCTCATGGGTAAAATGTAGGTCACCGACAGTATCTGGACCATGCATTGTTGTTGTCATCCCAAAATGCATCATAAATACCAATATGTTTGATGTTGAAAATGTCAATAACGAGAAATGGACTTTAACCTTCTACCTTACCAAATCCCTCATGCCTAAAATGTAGGTCAGAGACAGCATCCAAAGCATGCATTGTTGTTGTCATCCCAAAATGCATCATACATACCAATATTGTTGATGTGGGACATGTCAGTAACCGGGAATGGACTTTAATCATTCTACCTAACCAAGTCGCTCATGCATAAAATGTTGGTCACAGAGAGCATCCAAAGCAAGCATTTTGTTGTCATCCAAAAATGCATCATACATACATTCCGAAATGGATGCCAACATGGATGCCGAAGCCAACACTCGGGGTATCACATAGGCCCCCCTCATTTTGTGAGGTGAGCGAAAAATATCACATGAAGAAACAAGATGTGTTTGTGAAACACTACATATGCCCCCAGATTCTACAGCAAAATATATGAAAAAACCCAATTTTACCCCTTTTTTACCTCTGTGACCTTCACCTTTGACCTAATCTTTTTACATATTTAAATTCCTCTTGACAAGACCTAAACACTTGCCAAGTATCAAAAGTCTACCTTACATAGTTCAAAAGTTGTTTATTACCATAAAAACACCAAATTCAACCCCTTTATTCTGAAACAGTAAAGCCCCTTTGGGCCTCTTGTTTATTGAAATGGTTTTAATTGTTAAATGTATCTGTTTAAACATTGTATAAAAGAAATCTACAGAAAAACCCTGCATCAAGATACCACAAATTTTTTTTTCCATTTGTCCCCCTTTGGGCCTCTTGTTTCTTAAAACCGGTAAATGCTACGGTAGTAACCTCAAATCTGTTGACATACTCCAGTTGCGCAATTTTATTAGCAATAACTTAAAACAAACCCCGTCTCAATAGGATAAATAAAAAGGATTTTACAGTCAAATACATGTATGTGAAAACAGCCAATTTCATCCCTTTTTAAACTCTGTGACCTGACCTCACCTAATTTTCTTTGCATATTTATGTTCCTCTCGACTACACCTATACACTTGCCAAGTATCAAAAGTCTATCTTACATAGTTAAAAAGTTATAGCCAAGGTTAAAGTTTCAGACACACAGACAAACAGACAGACAGACATACAGGACAAAGTTAAATTCTGCATTAGTAGAACTTAATGAACAAGAATAAATAATAGGTTAATGCTCTTGATTTTGAGATACAAACAATTATAACTTTGGCAGGAAATGTTATTTTCTAGGCTTTTCATTAGCTTTGTATAGAAATTTTGTAAGTCTTGAAAATAGAGTGAAGAAGAACATCAATTTTTTAAAAATTTTGTTCCAATTCCTTAAAGGTAATTGCTTTTCAAATATAACATGAAAAGTTGGTGTTCGTGGTCAAAACATTTTACTTGTCATGATATGGAAAAAGACAGAGGAGACCTCATCTCTGACCAAATGTCAGAAAATGATGCCAACTTACTTAGCTTGCTAAAATAAAGGAAATGAGCTAAAACCGAAATTTAACTGGATGCCAACATGGATGCCGAAGCCAACACTCGGGGTATCACATAGGCCCCCCTCACTTTGTGAGTTGAGCGAAAAATATCACATGAAGAAACAAGATGTGTTTGTGAAACACTACATATGCCCCCAGATTCTACAGCAAAATATATGAAAATACCTAATTTTACCCCTTTTTTACCTCTGTGACCTTCACCTTTGACCTAATCTTTTTACATATTTATATTCCTCTTGACAAGACCTATACACTTGCCAAGTATCAAAAGTCTACCTTACATAGTTCAAAAGTTGTTTATTACCATAAAAACACCAAATTCAACCCCTTTATTCTGAAACAGTAAAGCCCCTTTGGGCCTCTTGTTTATTGAAATGGTTTTAATTGTTAAATGTATCTGTTTAAACATTGTATAAAAGAAATCTACAGAAAAACCCTGCATCAAGATACCACAATTTTTTTTTTTCCATTTGTCCCCCTTTGGGCCTCTTGTTTCTTAAAACCGGTAAATGCTACTGTAGTAACCTCAAATCTGTTGACATACTCCAGTTGCGCAATTTTATTAGCAATAACTTAAAACAAACCCGGTCTCAATAGGATAAATAATAAGGATTTTACAGTCAAATACATGTATGTGAAAACAGCCAATTTCACCCCTTTTTAAACTCTGTGACCTGACCTCACCTAATTTTCTTTGCATATTTATGTTCCTCTCGACTACACCTATACACTTGCCAAGTATCAAAAGTCTATCTTACATAGTTAAAAAGTTATAACCACGGTTAAAGTTTCAGACACACAGACAAAAAGACAGACAGACAGGACAAAGTTAAATTCTGCATTAGTAGAACTTAATGAACAAGAATAAATAATAGGTTAATGCTCTTGATTTTGAGATACAAACAATTATAACTTTGGCAGGAAATTTTATTTTCTAGGCTTTTCATTAGCTTTGTATAGAAATTTGTAAGTCTTGAAAATAGAGTGAAGAAGAACATCAATTTTTAAAAAATTTTGTCCCAATTCCTTAAAGGTAATTGCTTTTCAAATATAACATGAAAAGTTGGTGTTCGTGGTCAAAGCATTTTACTTGTCATGATATGGAAAAAGACAGAGGAGACCTCATCTCTGACCAAATGTCAGAAAATGATGCCAACTTACACCCCCTGATTCGTTTAACTTTCCTGCACGAACGATATACGAACGAACGAAAAACGATGCACGAATGCACAATAAACGATACACGAACGCACGATAAACCAATGAACGAAAGGCTATACGGACGATAGTATCATCTGAACGAACTATTCATATCGTGTACACGAACGAACGCTCTTATCGTGCGTGCAGACAAACGAACGCTCTTATCGTGCAAACGAATGAACACTCAAAAGTATGTACAAACGAACGCTGTAATCGTATGCACAAAGGAACGTTTTTATTTAATGTGCAAACAGTTGATAGAGTATTATTTCACATTGGACACCAACACATGTATGAATTGATTTCACCGGCTTTTGACTAAAATATCTTAGGCTTATAGAACAGAATGTCTGATACATTTTGAATTTGTTAATTTACTTATTTTATTTTCAAAAAGAACAATTGGATTGGATACACGTTATTACAACGTAGTACAATAATAATATACAAATACAAGATGACAGAAATAAAGTTGATTTACAAATATATTTTTCATAAAAAATGCATTTATAATTCATTGAATTTGTGTTGCTGGAGCGTGAAAATATTCACCAATGCTGATAATATCGAATGTCAGATAGAAACATAGTAATGCAAAACAGGTCAATCTTCTGTTCATTTATCTATTTATTTTCTGCGTAAACAATTACAAAAATTTGAAAAGAGTAACAGGAAAAAATTAGACTTTGCGGTTGCTGTCTCAGCTGTAACTGATTACTTATCCCTTACCGTGATCTTTGTACAGCTATACATCTGAATTTTGAATTGTGTGATTCGATAGGCTACGTTAGAAAATAACTCGATTTAGTACCTACAGCTTTGGCAGTTGCCACAAAAAATCCTACATTTTCCAAAAGAACAGTAGTTAATGTGATTTTTTATAATTGCTTTTTGTGCATGTTCATTTAATTGATAAATTTGAACATATTGTACATGTATATATACAACGTGCATATACACGGCGTACAACCACCATCCGGATGAAAGAAAGAAGTTTTTAAGTGTTCAACTGCGCGATTTATTCCTTGTACTGTGTATTTGCTTGTGTATCAATCTGATAGCGAGTTCATATTTGGCACATGCAGGTATCGTCTTTACCTTGGACTAATAAAACTCTTTGTCTACACCTAGACCAATACCATATATACACATTAAGTGTTTTCATAATTCTATAATTGAGGTTTCCGGGAGAAGGTATCATATATATTTCAACTGCGCCTGCATATTTGTTCCACCTAAAACAGTTTCTACTAGAGAAATATTATAATACTTGCAAAGTATTTCAGTTTTCCTTTTGCAATTATACAGGGGAATTTTCTGTAACATTTTATTATTCGGAACAAATACTATGTTGGAACTTCTGTCACAGGGTGTCGATGGTGACATTGTATTTTCATACTCGTGGTGTGTATTTACCTTCAACAGGTTTAATAATTCGCAGAGATGAAGTATGATTTATAAATTCCGCTCGCAGAACTAAAGTCATCATGTATTGCAGAGATGATGTATGCTATTTTTTCTAAATTCGCGGAGATGAAGTTCAGTCGAAAAACGACTTAAACATACTGACAAAACGTGTATACATAACATAAACAGGTGTTATATCTTTATATATCATAAATTCTTTTAATTACCTGAAACCCCTGAAATTTACCAATCTTGTTACTTGTTACTGCCAATTTCTGTTACATGTTAAAGGAGTTTTCCATGTTTATTTCATGACTGCAATAAACTTTCTTTAAATCATATGAACTGTGTCCAACGTCAAATTTATCCCTATCTATAAAATTTGTTTATAAATATGTTGTTATCAGGTGACAGGTATTTTATCCATGGAAAAACACCAAGGAAAGTGCATAAAATGATTGATTATCTAGATATACAATGTTTGTACCTACATGGGAGAAACGGAAGTTTTGAAAAGGATGTGTATATCTGGAAACAGAGTACGAAATTATTCAATAAAGGGCTACGCCAAGCGCAGCATGATACGACCGCAGCATGTCGACCACTGAAATTTTTAAAGTGAATGTGGACACAGTAAAGAGCTTGACACAATAATTAGATGGACACAAAAAGAAGCTAGACACAGTTATTAGCTAGAAACAAAATAGGGAAAAAATCAACCCTTTTGATTACTTACTGACAAAAAACCGTAAGAGCTATGCAGAATATGTACTATCAACTAAAACTTTACAGACATAGAAATT
>MJUU01048833.1:106589-116661 GCA_002080025.1 Modiolus philippinarum
GATAATTTTTCATTAGGAATCCTTTGGAAAAAATTGCATCAAAATCGGACTAAAAATAAAAAAATGAAATTTTTGAAATTCGCCCCTTTTGGGCCCCATTTATCTCGTGAACGGTACATGCCACATGAAATCCGTTGACATACTCCAGATTGGAAATTTTCTAAGGAGTTTACTGAAAGAAACCCCATCAAAATCCGATAAATAATAAAGATTCTACAGTCAAATATGTGAAAACAACCAATTTTACCCCTTTTGGCCCCTTTTTCTAAAACGGGCTGGGCCAGGAACATAAAATTATGGCACAGGCTAAAGCATGTGCCAAGAAACATCATACTAAAATTTGAAAATGATCTGTTCACTGGAACCAAAGTTATGCTGTCCACAGACACAAAAATACCCAATTTTACCCCTTTTTGGCCCCTTTTTCTGAAACGGGTGGGGCCATAAACCCGAAATTAAAACCCGGGATAGCCATCATCCCAAGAAACCACATACTGAAATTTGAAGATGATCCGTCCACTAGAAACAAAGTTATGCTGGCCACAGACGCCGACGCCGACGACTGCGCCATAACATAATACGACCGCAAAATTTTTGCGGTCGTATAAAAACTTAACCTGGTCACTGGACCGTGAAATGAGGTCAAGGTCAAAAGCCATATGGCAGACTGACATGTACTAACCAAGACCAAGCTATATACCAAATATCATTGACCAATGGCTTGTAGTTACTGAGAAACAGACTTAAGCAAAGAACTTAACCTAGTTACTGGACTGTGAAATTGAGGTCAAGGTCAAAAGCCATATGGCAGACTGACATGTACTAATCAAGACCAAGCTATATACCAAATATCATTGAATTCTAGCTTGTAGTTATTGAGAAATGGACTTAAGCAAAAAAACTTAACCTGGTCACTGGACCGCGAAATATAGGTCAAGGTCACATGATTTTGGGTCCGACAGATAGGGTTTGCCGTAAGCTACCTATGGACCAAATATAAAGTTCCTACATCAAAGGCTTCTATATAATAACTTGAGTTTACGCCGCCGTCACCGTCGCCGTCATACTTTGCACGCCTATGTCTCACTTTCTGCGACTTTCGTCGCGGGCAAGACAAAAGTCAATTGATGCATTCAATGTAGATAGTTTAAATATTTGTTTAATAGTCGTAATTAAACTAACAAAATTTTATCTCCTGTTTCTCTGTCATACAAATAATAAATTTTTGCCAGATTCATAATCTTATTCACAAAATATTTATCATAAAAATCCAAATAAAGTGTAACATTTTTTTTAATTAATACTGTGCACACCATCGTTATATTGCCACCTTTGGGACCAGGGAAAATTTTTGGTGATAAGTGAGGGTGACTATATACTAGGGAATAAATTACATAGAAACTATTTAAAGTTTTGAAAAATGGACCTTGAAAATGGGTGGTGATAAGTGAGGGACTGCTGTTAAAGAGGGGCGGTATAATGAAGGAGCTCTGTATCTATATAAGCTGATTTATGCAAAAATACATTGTGTTGGAAATGAAATTATATCCATAAATATCTATAAAGCGGAAAATTTCTTAACTTTGAAGGAAGAAGCATATTGCTCCTTAGTTTTCTTTTGGAGTCCCTACATTCTAACCATTAAAAATCTATCCTACAACACTTGTCTGTCTGGAATAAATGATTTACTTACATCACTAGATGTTCCAGGCTTGGCAAATAAATCTATCAGCTTGTCATTATATAATTCCATCATGTAGGCAGTCACCTCAATTGAAAATTTAGACCTGTAAAGCAAGTTACAGATTATTGAAATGAGATCAATGTGAACATAAAATTCTGGGACTATCTATACATATACAGCTTTTATGTTCATTTACAAGTCATTTGTTTAGGAGTGAGTTAGAGTTTTTTTACTAGAAATCATGGCAAAGGAAAAGATTAAATATAGATTTTCCATTTCAAAAAACTACAACATACTATTGTTTTGGTGGAGCTATATGTCATTAATAAGTCTGAAAAGTGAAATATATTGGTGGTTTATTTTCTAATTTTATTTATTAGAAAATCAGATCATCATTAAAGAGAATCAAAGAAAAACAGAATAAGATATATTACTTCAACTCATGTATCAGTTCAAATATTCTGTTGAAGGCTCTAGGAGCTATTCCAGGGAAATTCTGATCCTTGTCTCCAATCATAGTGAATGTCTTTCCTGAACCAGTCTGACCATAGGCAAATATACACACATTATAACCGTCCACTGCAGATTGTATCAGGTTCTAAAATTAAAATGGCATATATTTTTGTTTTAAATCTAAAACTACCGTATTAGAATTAAGAAAAATATTTTTATAAGAACACAAAAGGGTCAAATAAAATGTAAATCTATAATCACTAGCCCATTTCAACTTCACTCTACTCTCTATACCAAGCAAAATCCTATCCAAGATAATTATTAACAGAATTTCATCTGCGACTGATGAGAGCCTGAGGGAAGAACAAGCACGTTTTAGAAAAAATTGAGGTTGTATTGACCAAATATTTGTTCTACGTAATATCATTGAACAATGTACTGAAAGGCAGAGGGAACTATACATTAACTTTATAGATTTCCAAAAGGCCTTTGACAGCATACACACAGAAAGCCTTTGGAAGATATTGAGATCTTATGGAATCCCATCAAGATAGTAAACATCATCAAAAGTTTCTATGACAACTTTACATGTAGCTTACAGAGAACAGTGACATCATGTTCCAAGTGAAAACAGGTGTTAGACAAGGATGTGTTATGTCATCTGTACTTTTCAACATAGCAATAGACTGGGTAATGAGAAAAACAGTTGGAAGTGGGAAAAGGGGAGTACGTTGGAAAATCGATACTGTTTTAGAAGATCTTGACTTTGCTGATGACATTGCACTACTTTTGCATACTCACCACCACATGCAGGAAAAGACCAACAGCCTCATTACATACGCCCAACATATCAGCCTAAACATCAGTGAGACAAAAACAGAAGTCTTCAACAAATAGAACTCCAATACAAATATACAATAAAGAACTTCCTGAGACTGAATCATTTACCTATCTTGGCAGTACAGTGAAAAATGACGGAGGAGCTAGTGATGACATCAGGATTAGAATCGGGAAAGCCAGAAACATCTTTATATTATTGAATAAGGTGTGGAAATCAAACCAATACAGTAAATCAACAAAGATCAAACTATACCAGAGCTGTGTACTATCAACACTCTTATATGGCTCAGAATGTTGGAGAATGACAGTACAAAATCTTAGTAAGCTGTCAATATTTCACACAAAATGCCTATGTCAAATATCACATATTTTCTGGCCAAGGACCATTAGCAACAAAGAACTGTTAAATCAATGTCACCAAGAAGATATGGCTACAATTCTGATGAGGAAGGGGTGGAAATGGATTGGGCATGTTGTTAGGAAAGATGACACTTCTCATACAAAAGTTGGGCTGCGCTGGACACTGGAAGGCAAAAGGAAGAGAGGAAGACCAAAGACAACCTGGAGAAGGACCATGGAAGCAGAAATGAAAAGCCTGGGACACAAATGGGGAACTGTAGAGAGGATGGCCAAAGACAGATACCAGTGGAGGAGCTTTGTTGCTGCCCTACATGACACTAGTCATAACAGGCAGTAAGTAAGTAATTTCAACTTAATTAGGGCTAAATGTGGTTATGGAACAATCTTAAGTAGTAGTATATTTTAATGCAAAGTAGTGTTAATGTAGATGTGTTAACAATTGCCCTAAGTCTGTATTTATTGATCCTGAAGCTGTTGAGTGAATCTCTACTTTACAAAACAAATATATTTTTGTACCTGCAGACATAGCTTCTTATAACATTATTTTTGTATGCATATTATTACGACTGCTTTATCAAAGAACCAGGCATTGATCACAAAACATCAGGTAATGCTACATACAAAAGAGTTTCATTTGACAAAGATGAAATCCTCTCCAATCACTTATGTCCTCTTTGAATATTAATGTCAAAGAATATTAATGTTGATGTCATCTTAGAATATTAATATTAATGAAATCCTCTTCAATCACTTATTTAGTCTTTGGTCATTAATGTCCTTTAGAATATTCCATTTAAAAATAAGATTCAGGACCTGCCCAACATGTAAATGGATATCTAAATTACACAATTTACAGCAAATTGTATAACTTACATTTGTGTCCTCAAATATTTTCTCCTGTGTGGAATCTTCCATAAATACTTGATCAAATTGGAAATCTTTGACCCCTCTCTGTGTATCAACTGAGATAGAATACTCATCTGGGGATTTCAATACTGATACATTTCCCTGAAAAAATAAATAACAGTGATAAAGTACAAACTGTGACTTTCATTTTATGATAATTACAACCTCATAGCAATAGTACAAGGTCATTACTTCAGATAAGCCATTGATGATTGATATCATACTCTATATGTTGCGAAAGTACTATTGTTCGTGTGGTTCCGATTTTTGTGGATTTTGTGGTTCACTTCAACCACGAAATTAAGTTCTCAACGAAATGCATTTTTCCGTACAGTTTTAATGCAAAGAATAGGAAACCTGAACTGGACCCTATATACTGATAAAATTAAGCCTTACAACTTATATGGTTTAGGCATGGTTTCAGGGTTCAGGTTAGATAGATTTTACTATACATTAACTTACTCTGCCTAACTCTGTACTGCTCATTGGTCTGGCTCTGCAGTATACTCTGATTTTTCCTTTCATATCTTCTACCATATTGTAATATTTCTTCCTGAGAACCTGTCAAATGGATAAACATATCATCTGTGATACTATTCATAAATAAAGTAAACAAAATTAACTGTACTGGCTGNTTACCCATTCCCACCTGTAGAAGCCGAGAAAACTTTGACAGTAAAAGTGTTTCGGACGGACGGAATGACGGACGGACGGACGGACGGACAGACGGACGGACACCACCATCACTATATACCCTCCGCTTTACAAAGCGGGGGTATAATAAAGTAAACAAAACTAACTGTACTGGCTGATTACCCATTCTCGCAAAGTACCCAATCACCCCATTTACAACTTTTCTGCTAACTAAAAATGGTCAGTTAAAATTTTATCTATTTAAAAAAAACAAAAAACAAATATTCAACTTTACAGGGAGCCAAAACTTTCACAGAAAATATTAAAACATTTTGTAGAAACATCAAATGGTGAGATTGGGTAGCTGGTGAGAATGGGTTCTTAGACAGTAGATGAAGGATATACACCAATCTTCCATAGCTCCCATCTTACAGAAATTTAAATCATAAACTGTGGTGATAATTGGGATTCCACATACATGTAAATGTCAAGTGGCTTAGGGCTACTGGTTCAGACTGTACTGGTTTTAAGTGGCTAGGGCTACTGGTTCAGACTGTACTGGATTCCACTTAAATACCAAGTGGCTAGGGCTACTGGTTCAAACTGTACTGGGTTCCACATAAATATCAAGTGGCCAGGGCTACTGGTTCATACTGTACTATCTACTTGCAAAAAATAAAACAATTTCACTTCTAAATGATAGAAATGGAGGTCAGATTGGCCATTTGGGTGTGGAACCAGAAATGAGTTCTTGGAATTTTTTTTAACAGGGGCCTTTTTTATGGGTACATGAAATGCACAGATAATTTTGATTGGGGAAATGACTATGGCCCACTACTGTATATATCTATGTTGACCTTGTTTGTATATTCTCTATGGTAACCTGCATTTGTATTCTATGAATGGGATGGGGGAGAGGATTTCATTAACATTTTAACAATTTTTAGCTTTCAAAAAAAAAATTAAACAGTAAATATAAATCCTTGAAACAGCCACAAAACATGTAACACAATTTTTCTGATTAACAGCAAAGAACTCTTTTTTCCTTTAAACAGTTAACACAAAGTAAAAATTTAAAAGAACAGAAAGCACCAAACAGTTAAAAACTGATTTATTTCATCAAAAACATTTAACAACCAGCTGAAAATGGCCAAAACATATTAACAGAAAAGGTCTTGCCCCTCCTCAATTAATATGAGGGTACATAAGTCAGTATATTCATTTGATTTATGTGTTGCTTTGCCACAGACACTTACCCTATTTACATTTTTGTATTCTATTCATGTGATATATGCATTGTTGCATCAGGAACACTTACATCATTCATATTTTTTTTTATCTTTTTATGTGTTTTTCTTTTATTAAACATTTAACTACATACTTACTCTCTCTGAATTGTAATTCTCTGTTAAAACTTTATTTTCTTCCGTCAGTTTTTTGTTCTCGGTTTCCAGTCCCTTTACTTTCCCAGCAGCCTCCACTCCTTGTTTAGCAGCTACACCAAGGGCAGCTAACTCTGCCTCTAATTTCTTCAATTCATTTGCTTTATTATCTCTGTCCTGTTAATATAATTTGCTTGTTTCAGTAACTAGACAAAAAGCATAACATACAACCTTGTTTATAGCAGTTTTTTACATGAAAACAAGTTCAAGATGAAATGACGTTTTGCTAGCAAACCTAGACCTAAATCCATACTAAAATAAATTGAATGCAAGATGAAACATAACTAAAAGAATACTCTTCGATAAATCAAAATAATCAATTATGATCAATCTGCCATGCATGAAATGTGTATATAAGTACTGCACATTTTTATATTCAGAATATATCTATTCAACCAATAAAATCAGTTTAACATCAATCTCCCATCTTGAATTAAAAAATAAAATGGTGAACATCTGAAGAGTACTGAAAGATCATTTCTTAAAAATTATATTCAGCTATAGATATCATGCATTTTTAAGGAAAGAAAGAAGATGGATGGACAGATTGACAACTAAACCATGTGTGATATAAAATAAAACAAGATCAGGTCAGGTGATCATCAGTAGTTTCTTCAGCTAACTAAAGTATATATTGTGTCACATTTCTTTTGCTTCTTGTTATCTTATTAACACATTAACCTGTAACATCTTATCTCATTTTAATTTGGCATTCTATTCAGGTAATATAAGGTTATCAACATTTAACCCATACCTATTTTTACTTCTGTTCTTTGAAATTGGTCAATATTTTGGTTATTATATACTATATATTATGTTTACCTTCTTTGTCTCTTTCAGATCAGCTTCAGTTCCAGTCAGTGATTCCTGTAGTTTCTCAGTTCTATTTTTCTCTATTTCATACTTTTTCTCCAGTTCTTTAAGAATCTTTTCATGTCGTTTCTGAAGGTTTTTCTATAAGAAATTAATATTTTATTTTGCATTTAATCAGAAAAAGTAATGATTAAAGAAAAAATAAACAACTTTTAATAATGACGTAACAAAATTTTTTGAACTTGATTTTTTTGAGTGAGTCAATTTCTTATTAAAGACCAAACAGAGGCTTTTAGATTAGGAACAATAAAAGCATTAGTTCTATAATATATCAACTTTGTATGTATATTTTTTAAATATTCTTTCATTTAAATCATGTTCTTTTGAAATTTTCTCTCAATAAAGGTGAAATCAAAACATTATTTTTAATATAGGATGGAAATCATGAAACATTATAAAAATATATATATATGTTAAAATAGCACCAGAGTATCTTTATTTCATAATAAACTTTATTTATTATCACATGAAAAACAATTTTTTTTAAAACAAAGAAGTCAAACTCATATATCTACAAACGTTGGCATTATTGAATAGATGGCATTCTAACTTAAAACTAGAAAAACTGTGAGCAAATCTAACTAATATATATCCCCTGCCCCCCCATTTGATTCCAGAAACCAAAAAAATTACATCAAATCAAATTTAAAATATTGGATGCAAAATGGCATTATCCACTTAACATTCTGTGAAAGTTTCAGTGAATTTCACAAGGTGGTCTAGGAGGAGTTGTTGCTAAATAGTATGTACCTATATGGTGGACGGAATAACAAATGAACAGATGCACAGACTAACAGACACCATGATCACTATATACCCTACCCACCCCTTTTTAAAGGATGTATAACAGACTTACATCATCAGAAGATACAGCAGTACCAGGACGTCCTCCACCTTTCCTTAGTTCTGTCTCTAGTTGTTTGATCTTAGCATTAGCTTCATTGTTTTCTCTCTTTAGGGTGACAACTTGAGTTTTCAGATTCTGTGCTGCAGCATCAGATACTCCTGCTCCAGCAGCAGCAGCGACGCCTTTACCCTAAAATAGTGTTATCAAATGTGTATTGGTGTTAAGAAAGTTCATGTTTTACCATTATGTTGTACCCTGATTCTTATTACATATATCCAAAAAAAAAAATACTACGAAAAAATTTTTATCGGCATCATGTAGAATGTGAAATAGATGTGATCTCTACAATGTAATGTACAGAGACGTACAAAAAGTATTCGGTCACCAAGTTTTTTCACTATATATTTCATATAAAATGGCATTTTTTCAAAAAATTAATGTGAAGGCATTTTTTATCCGATTTTGATGTAGTTTTCACTGTTCATTAGGTAATTTCTTGCGGTTTAAGTGGATAATTTTGAATCAATTTTATAAGTTGTAGTTTTAAAGCTTCAATTATTTAAACAGAAAGTAAAATTTTTGTTGTGAAAAATCTTTATATGTGCAAGTGAAAATGTGACATCATATTTCTACTTTGTGTTTAAATCATTCGTTCTCTCAAATTTAAAATAAGAAAATTCTATCCAAATAAACTATGAAAATTGATTAATTTCTCTATTTTATGGTGCAAATTTTAACAAAATCCAGTAAGAAATGGTTTCATAATAATTTTTTGAAAAAATGTGGTTTTACATAGAATATATAGTAAAAAAAGAAAGTGACCAAATACTTTTTGTACATCTCTGTAGATGTATAAAGCAGATGTGTCATTTACAGTGTGAAGTAGATGTGTCATGTACGTTGTAAAGTTGATGTGTCATTTACAGTGTGAAGTTTGTGTGTTATGTAAAGTGTAGAGTAGCTGTGTCATTTACAGTGTTGAATAGATGTACAGTGTATGGTAGAAGTGTCATGTACAGTATGGGGTTGATTTGTCATTTACAGTGTAAAGTAGATGTGTCATGTACAGTATGAAGTAGACAAGAGAAATTCAGAAGTCACTTGTCCGTCGGGACAAGTTATATTTTTTTGTCAAACAAGGATTTCAAATGCCCCACAACGATGGGTAATGAGAAAATTCATTAAGATTCCTCGTAAAACAAAATTTTTATCATGAAATATTGAACAAAGAACAAAAATACTGACAGATTTCAATATAAACATTTACGTTTTTATTTTGATAATACCCATCTTAGACAAAACGAAATTAAAATAGGGATTCTTGAGGGAAACGAAATTTGAATAAAGAAACGTACTCATAGATACTATTGACATCGATTAAACAATTTGATTTTACTTGAAACGATCAGGCACATTTACAAGAATTTTTTTTCAATTTATTTAAATTCAATGCAACAGAAAATAGTATCAGTCCAAAATCATGAAAGTAACCTGGTTTCCCGAAGTATCTGCAAAGTGCATATCATTATCTTATGAAAGAAATTTGTGTAATAGGAAGACTGAATGAAGAAACATCTATAGACAGGTCCACAATAAACATTTATGAATCCCCACTCTAGCATTTTTGTCAACTATTGTATATGTCAAAGAATATTTGTTAACCCAATCAAGTCTGATAAGTCTTTTCATAAACCAACTTTTTCAGTAATATCTAGTATCTAGCTTGCATATTGATTTACTTCAGAATACCTAGGTACAACTAGAAAATTTTTCAAAAAGTTGTTTTGTCTTCAGTTTAATGTATTCCTTTCTTTAAAACTACATAAGCTTATGTCAGTATGTATCATTTCTATTAAATAACCAATACATTTTTTTTATTTTCATTTTTACCTGCGTCACCAACGGTAACCGAAGGTCTAGGAGCCGCTCGACTCCGTCCGTCCGTCACGCTTTGGGGGTACCAAGTTTGTGTAATCTGAAACTCTGACACCTTTAACCCGATACTTTTGAAACTTTGCACAGTTGTTCTGGACA
>MJUU01048834.1:8495-20988 GCA_002080025.1 Modiolus philippinarum
TTCGCTGCTCGTGCTGCTCGCGTGCTCATCTCGGGAATATTGCTGCTGCTGCCACTGTGCGGTGGGAAAAGCTATAAATTCGCTGTTTAAAGGCATGCTCACGCTGCTCGTTTTCACTGCTCACGTGCTCATTTCGCTGCTCGTACTGCTCGCGTGCTCATCTCGGTAATATTGCTGCTGCTGCTGCTGGGTGATGTGGGATATTGCTGCTGCTGCTGCTGCTGCTATAGTCGTTATGCGGTGGGAAAAGCGACAAACTCGGTGTTTAAGGGTATGTCAACGTGTTCATTTCGCTGCTCGTTTTCACTGCTCGTGTGCTCATTTCGCTGCTCGTGCTGCTCGCATGCTCATCTCGGGAATTCAGCGGTAAGTGGTGGTGGTGACAAGTGCCGGTTGCGGTGGAAAAGCTATAAATTAGCCGTTTACTTTTAGTTATTTGGCAGATTTGCAAAATATAAGTAGTCTTTTACCAAATGTGGAATCAAATATTTAAGAAATCTAATTAGAGGAAAAGTTTGTTGGAATTTAAAAAAAAATTCTTAGTCTATATGATTGCTCTGTAGAATTCCAAAAAATAATTGGTCTTTGAGACTTTGAGGAAATTTTCCAAAATTGCATGAAATTGAAAATTTTGAAATTCAATTGATGAAAATGTTTGTCTTATCAAAACAAAATTCTAAAAGTATTGTTGCAAGGTAGAATTCCAAAAATAAGTGGTCTTTGAGACTTTCAGGTAATTTACCAAACTTGAATTAAATATTTTTTAAATCCAATGGGTGAAAATGTTTGTCCTAATCGAAAAAAAAAAATCAAAAAGTATTGTTGCTCTGTAAGGTTCCAACAAATAAGTGGTCTTTGAGCAAGCAGGAATTTACCAAAATTGGAATCGAATATCTTTTTAAATCCAATAGCTGAAAATGTTTGTCCTATTTGAAACAAATTCCAAAAGTATGGTTGCTAGGTAGAATTGCAAAAATAGGTCGTCTTTAACCTTTCGGGAAATTTACCAAACTTGGAATCACATTTTAGAGTTCTAGGTATTGAGAATTTTGTTTTCTACGAAACACTTGCTAAATTAAATCGAGACTTGGATAAGCAAAATGTGCTTCCATCAACTTCCGCAACATCTGGAAGTCTAATAACATCAGTCGAAACATCAAGATGAAGATAGGTGTTCTATCAGTATTGTTATGTGGAGCTGAATGTTTGAGGATGAAAGAGAAGGATATTAACAAATTCTCTAGCTTCCTCAATGGATACCTCAGAAAGATCTTGAGAATTTACTGGCCATCAAAAATTACCAACGACAAATCACATAGGACAACGAAATCTTGTGACATGCAAACAATACTTAAACATCGTTGGAGATGGATTTGGGCATGTCCTCATAAAGCCAACCGACAACATCACTCGAGTGTCGCTTCGATGGACTCCAGAAGGGAAAAGAAGACAAGGTCGTCCAAAAATCACCTGGAGGCGAACTGCAGAGGCAGAGAATCACATGGAACCAACCGGAGAAACAAGCTAAAGACAGATAAGAGTGGAGAAAGCTAGTTCTTGCCCTATGTGATTGCCTCTGTGTGCAACAAGGACTAGGTAGGTAGGAAGGTAGGTAGGTGCACTTGCTAAAATATAAGATTATATGCTCAAGTTTAAAAAATGAGTCTTTGACATTTTCAGTAAATTTACCAAAGTTGGAACCGGAATAAGGATTCCGAAAGCTTATTGCAAATCTACAGATTATATACAACAATTCTACTTAATGATTTATCCCCTGGTCCACAAATGTAGGAGGAGTTTGTGTCACATGCCACATTAGTCAAAATCAGAATCTTTGGGCCTTTGTCAAAATCAACATCTTGGAGTCTCTTGTTTGCACCAAGTTAAAGATAAGAATTCCCAAAGCGTATCGCGCATCTACAGACCATATGCAACAATTCTACAACAAATTTAAATCCCTAAAACCAAAACTGCAGGAGGGTTTGCGTCACATGCCACATGTGTACAAAATCGACATCTTGGGACCTCTTGTTTGCACCAAGACCAATATAAAAAATCCGAAAGCTTATTGCGCATCTACAGACTATATGCAAACATTCTTCGCCAAAATTAAAATGTAGGAGGAGTTTGAGTCACAAGAGAAGTGTAACGGACGGACGGACAAACAGACGGAGGGTATAACAATATTCCCGAACTTTATTTGAAAGTGCGGGGATAAAAATCCGACAGATTGTTGCGCATCTACAGACTATATGCAACAATTCTACTTCGAAATTAAATCCCTAATTTCAAAAATGTAGGGGGAGTTCGTGTCACATTCTACATGTTTAAAAATCAACATGATTGCACCAAGACCAATATAAAAAATCAGAAAGCTTATCGTGCATCTGCAGGCTATATGCAACAATTCTACATCAAAATTAAATTTCTAAATCCAAAAATGTAGGAGGAGTTTGAGTTATAAGAGAAGTGAGATGGGCGGACGGACGGACGGACGGACGAACAAAAATGACTAAGGGTATAACATTATCCCCGAACTTTCTTCGAAAGTATGGGGATAACAAAATCAACAACCTATCATGTTTTTTCACTCTAATTACCTCTTTTTAAAATTTTCGAACAAAAACAAAAAACAAAAACAAAAAGCAAAACAAAAAACAAAAAAAAAAACAAAAAACACCACATTTAGACCATATTGGTTATTTTTTCTCTTTCAGTTTTTAAATATATTTGGGTTTATGGTCTTCCAAACGTTTAGATTTTATCTGCACTGAAGAGAAATAAGTTGTCGAAATGCGCATATGCAGAAAGTAAATTCACAGTAACTTCGGTATTTAGTTATTTATTTGAAATCCTATTCATTTTCAAATGGAGCAGCGAACTCCCTTAAATAAGTTCTTTTTCTAAAAAAAGCCCGACAACGTCTGACAGAAACGGCATGGAATATTTCCAAATACCGTCAACATAGTTTTCAACTTACCAAAATTTTACTTAAGCAAAATTAACCAGGCACTCATTATAATGAACATCACTTACATCTTTGCAGAATTGATCTTACTCAAATGGTCAAGTTCAGGTTGTGGAGGATTCTGCAAACAATTACAATATAGTAGAGTAGTAGACATTATTATAACAAACATACAGCTATGGTAATGAAAACAGATTCAATGCTAGGAATATCGGACAACGAAATTGTCTATATTGAAAGTGAAATCAAGAGAGATGCCAATTCTACGGGAAATGATAAAGATGAAATAGCATGGAAGATGATCTGAACAAATTAAAGTTCAAATTCTTTATTAACCTAATCACAGGGCCCTTTTGGGCATGATAAAATCTTGTTACTTTCAAACACAGACACATTCATTCACCCATACATGCACACACACCAACCTGTCTCGCTCAATATATTAATTTCGTTCAGCACAATATTAACGAAGGGAGAGTTAGGTATATAAAAAGAGGGATAACTCTAATATTTCAACTGTTATAATTCAAATAAGGTTCAATAAACCAGAGAGAGCTTGATATGTATGTTATATACCACACATAATACATAAATAATGTAAAATAGAGTAATTCATTAAAAACTGTATTGATAAACTATACTAGCACAGCATTAATAATCAATTATCTTTCCGTCTAAAAAATCACATAAGTCTAGTAAAAATACTGGATCTTCGTTTGACATTATCCATACAAATAATTCAGAGGTGTTAAGTCTTTTCAGTTTTGAGAAAAGATTTGTTGATTCTGATAAAAATATATTTCTTCTGTTTTCATACAACAGACAATGCAATAAAAATGCTCTTCATTTTCTACCTGGTTCATTGAACAATACTGACCTTTCCTTTCACATCGGGGTAGTGGCCCTAGTTTCACCCTTTTCTAATGATTGCTAATTCTAAATTTGGTTGGCATATGACGTCTAGTTTGATTCTTTAGCACTTTTCAAACTGAAAAGAGCATTTAAATTTGAAGTATGTGGAACAGACTCCATCAGAAAATAAAAGTTTACAACACAAACAGCCCAATCAGTAATTGGACATATTCAACACATGTCTAACTGCAAAAAAAAAGACTCCTTCTTCATTTTTGGATTCAGGTATTTAATTTCTATGTAGAATTGTTGTATATAGTCTATAGATGCGCAATAATCTGTCGGATTTTTATTCCTGCACATACCATAGAAATCGACAAAACAGTGTAACACAGGGTGACGTACTTCGCCATTTCTATTTTTTATCAATGATCTTCCATGAAATATGATTCTGTGCTGAGAGCATATAGAAGAAAATATATAAAATATGATTACATGCGAATGTCACTGAGCGCTTAGAGGTAATATGAATATAAGTGTTTTACAATTTGTTTTGTAGACATGAAAAAGAAAGATTTAAGTTCTGGCTAACCAGGAGATTCCACTTTTTTTTGTTGATAATAATTTTTGCGTAATAATTTACAAAGATTGTTTAAAAATGAAGGATTTCTACTGTTCATAAATTCCTTGAATATCAATGTATTTGATCTAGTCAGGTATTTTTTCTTTTAAAATTAATTTTCTTTCAATTTTGAGAAAAATCACAAGTTAAAAGATAATGAAATTCGTCACTAAATCACTTGAATTACATAGAATACATTTTCTGTTTTCTCGTGTTATATTTTGCCATCTTAGAATTCGAAATCTACAAAAAGCTACAATATTTTTATCATCCAAAATGTTTAAGTAGTTAAGTTCTCCCTTATATAACTTACAGGTTTTGGAGAATTTTCTAAACTGGAAAACCAATTACACAGTCTCATAAAAATGACTTTTACACAAACTTCCATAAAATAAACATACCCTGGAATATGGAAATCAAGATGGGAAATTCAATTTCATCAAAACAAGTGCACAGTTCTTACAGTCAAACGAAAAACCAATTAAACACGAGTGCAAATTGCATTGCCGCATATTGAAATATAAGTCACCAAAAGAAATGTTGAAGATGTGTACTCAAAGGCGATATGAAATGGGAGAAAAATATCAACAGGCAAGCCAATACTTGTTTTTCTACATCGCACATAAGCATAAAATCAATCTTCATAATCAAACTACATAAAGATTTTATATTCTCTTTTCCATATTTTTGCGGACTTTCACTTTAATATAAGTCCTTACTTAGACCGGCAATACATATGGAATATGCAATACCTGTATCATCAGAACCAAAATAGAATGGTTGACAAGATCCAAAGAAAAGCGCCGATATATCATTATCCGTTAAAGCAGAAACATATAACTAATTAAATATCGAACTTACTGAATATTATTAAATGGCTACGGTTAAAGCAAACGTTCAGTTGTCACATGGTTGAAAAGTTGTAATTGGATTGATTGATATGGGGTTTAACGTCACTTTCAGCAGTATTTCAGCTATCTCATGACGGTCAGTTTTAGTGGTGGAGGAAGCCGGAGTGCACGGAGAGAACCACCGAACTTGGACCTTATCACTTTCGATTGTAAGTCGAGTGCACCCTTTTTGTAATGTACAAAGCGGGGCGCGAACTCACACCGCAGTGGTGATAGACTACAGTGGTTGTATCACTTGGCTACCCAGGCCCAAAAAGTTGTGATTCGAAGAGCTTCCAACAAAGCAGAAAAGAAGCAATACAGTGGAACCTCCGAAATCCGGCCTCTGTCGGGACCGAGGAAATCGGCCCGTTTTAAGAGGTTCCGGATTTTGGAGGTTCGGAAATCCGGTCTTTTCAATCCGAACTCCAAAACCATAGGTGTAACATATGATCAGTAAAGGCGGTTTAGGCTGTGAGTTAACTATTTTAGTATATTTTCCTGCATTCTTGTAAATTTCAGGTAAAACTTTCAGTAATCTGTTGAAATAAAGTTGTTTATCGATGAAGATAGCGAGATTTGTGACATGTTGAATCAATTTTTATCGATTTTTCGGTCCGCGAAAAAAGTCGTCCGGTTTTCAGAGTTCAATTTTAGAAGAAAGAATACGTTTGGGACCGATCTATATGACCGGAATTCGGAGGGACCGGTTTTCAGAGGAAAATTTTACTTATTTACATAGGTAAAAATTCCGGACCGAAACATATCGTTCGGTTTATAGAGGAATCCGGTTTTCAGAGGGGCCGGTTTTCGGGAGTTCCACTGTACTGATAATGTTTTACAAATAAGTAGCAATAGACAAGAACATATATAGGCATCTGGAATGTTATGCCTTCGCAATAAAATCAGTAACTCAGGATATGGTATTATTTCCAAGATACACCAAGGGACCGGAACCAGCTATCATCTGATATCGTCCAGTCCAAGTCAAGCGAAATCTTCTAGTTTCAAATGGCAAAAAAGCGGGCAAAAAGATACTCTAATGATCATGTACTGCTCATCTGGACCATGGCTGACATTAACAGTCCATATAACATAAATTTTAAAGGGTCGCATATTCTATTATGTTAATAGATCCCCATGTTATATTGCCAAATGTTATAATATGTTCCTTGCTGCTGGCCATCTTTGATCCGATAAGGACTTACCGGACGTATTCAAAAGGGATGATTTGAATAAGTGTGACCAAGATACCAAGTTTGATTCCAACTGGTCAGTAGTTTCAAAAAAGAGGATCTGTGATTTTTTTTGCCTTATGGTCCAAGGTGAAACTTACCCCTTTCAGAACTCGGTGACCTTGACCTTTGACCTGACCTAATTTTGATTTGGCATGTGTATATTCCTCTTGACTAAACCTATAGATATGTCAAATATGAAAATTTTATCTTCTTGCAAAGTGAAATATAACAAAAGTTAAAGTTGAGGACGCACAGACCCACAAAAAGACAGGACAAAACAACATGCATCAGAATCTTGATCTGGGGCGTAAAATAGACGCACCTTCATCCGATAACGTAATATGCGTCCCTATGCTCTATAAGAAGAAATTACATCGGAAGCTAATAATATATTTAGAATCCGGTCGGAAATACAATGTAGTTAAAAGTGAGGTGGTGGGATCGAGGAGACGCCAATTGGAAGTCGCGTAACCACAAGCAGGGGTCTCTTTACCTGAATTACTCACGACTGTACGGGTGTGCTCATTTCACTATTCGGTGGTGGTAGTGGGATGATAGGCTGTTATTGTGGTGAGGGTGTTGGTTGGTGGTGAGAACGGTAATTGTGGCGATGAGAATTTTTGTTCAATTCAATTCAAAATATTTTGTTGAACATAGCCATATATGACAATATACAAACATGGAGAATTTTTGTTATGGTAGTGAAGGTGACAATTGTGTTTGTGAGCTTCTTCAGTAATAGCATTTTTTTGCTTTAATATGCTGTGCTCATTTGTTCACGGCTATCCTCACACGACTCGTGAGTTACTTATAACATACACATAATTGTGTTCGCATACCCATTTTACTATTCGGTGGTGGTAGTGGGATGATGTGGTAGAGAATGGTGGAGCGTGTTGGTGGGTGGTGAGGCCTTTTGTCATGGTTGCTAGGGCGACAATTGTGTTGGTGAACTTCGTCAATAATATATTTTTGTTTAAATATGCTGATCACGACTGTGCTCACATGACTCATGAGTTGCTCACAGCATACCCACAACTGTGTTCGCGTGCTCCGATTTTACTATTCGGTGGCAGTAGTGGGGCGAGATGCAAAGGTGGTGGTGTTGTCGAGGATTTTTATTATGGTAGTTGGGGTGATTATTGTCTTGACGATCTTCAGTATCAGATTTTGTTTTTTGTTTTTTGATGTTACTCACGACTTTACTCATTTATTTCCCATGAGCTGCTTACACGACTCATTAGTTGCTCATAGGGTGCCCACGACTGTCTTCGCTTGCTCATTTCACTATTTGGTGGTGGTAGTGGGATGACAAGTTAATGTAATAGTAAGACTGTTGGAGGGTGGAGGTAAGAGTGGTGGAAGGTGGTAGTGAGAGTGTTGGAGGGTGGTGGTAAGAGTAGTTTAGGGTGAAGGTGAGAGTGTTGGAGGGTGGTGGTAAGAGTAGTTGAGGGTGATGGTGAGAGTGTTGGAGGGTGGTGAGAGTGGTAATCATAGCGATTCTAGCGTCTTATGGTAGTGAGTGTGACAGTTGTGTTGGTGGGCTTCAATGTTAGATTTTTTGTTTTATGATGTTACTTACTACCGTACTCATTTGTTCAGGAGATACCCACGGTCATGAGTTACTCATGGCTAGGCCCACGTGCCCATTTCACTATTCGGTTAGTATGGTAGTATGATTTTAGAAATACATGTCATGCTTTTCAGTGAAATTATGTTTTGCAATTAGCAATGTTGATAACACGTATTAAGTAAGTAAGAAAGTTTTTATTTTCCAATCCCATATAAACAATGATGTTCAATCTTCACTCACATTATACAAAAGAAGTTTGTCATATTCGTCAGATAATATGATATAGAAACCAACAATACTGAAATTGGAAAGATCCAATCTTGGCCCGAAAGATGGTTAGTTGATTTTCACACAAGAAAGACAGAATGTGTTATTTTTTTTCAACTCGTCAAGTATTGGATGAGCCGAATATTGTTTTTAATATGAAAATATAATAAAAAATGTCTAACGAGGATTGTCAATATTGAGAAAAAAGCCCAAATCCATGGGCAAAACAATGGACGAAAATTCGTTTTCTCTATATGTAATAATTTATGAAATCTCAGACCATTTGTGCTTGGAGGCTGAAATCGGTCAAACGACAGAGGATGTTGAAATTTCAGTTTTGTACCCCAGTGCATGATTTTGTAGGGGGTAAAAAATAAAACGATTGATTCCCGGTTATCATCAGAGACACTCTACAAAGGGTGTGCAAATACTGAAAAGTCCGAGTACAAGTTTTCGGAATTTTTAAATTTGTCCCCATGTAGAAAAATAGTTGATTTTTTGTGTATTTCGAATAATCCAGTATTTCAAATGACGAAACTGTGAAGTATTTTCACCTGGATTCTGCCACTTTGCATACAAGTTACATAATATGTATTTAATTAAAAGATGAGTTAATTGCTTATTGCACCAGACAATATCAGACTAAAAGTTAGTCAAAGATCAAATGAACAGTCACATGCCAAGGGCAAGGTCACGAGGTCAAATATTCTTTTAGGATTATATCTGAAATGATTCGTTACTGGGTCTTGAAGTATCCAGTAACGCCAATTGGATCCGAAATGGCGCGTTATGAATATGCACCGTGGGGTGGGGATGTAGGCAGGGTTGCTGTGCAAAATTAAGTTAGAGGGCAATAATCTGCATAATAAATACCAAAGGAACGAAGAACAAGATTACAAAAATCGAAGTCCAGAGACAAGGCAAAAGTAAGAACACCAGAAGACGAAAGGCCAAAAGACGCTACACAACCATAAAACGCAAACACTACATATACTATAAAAAAACTATAAAAAAAAAGCAATAACAGTGTGAACTCTCAAAAACAGTGACTTCAGGTGCTCCGGAAGGGTAAGCATGCCAGCACCCGTCACACTTTCAGTTGGTAAATCCGGGGTAAAGTCAGAATCGGAAATGTCAAACCGGGGAAGACGTGAATCTAGCTGCAAATGTCACTTTTCATTTGTGACCCCGACTTTTCATATCTGTCTATGATGTCGGGTGACGGCATTAAAATTTCTGAAGGGACGAACGTAAAAACGGCTGAACATAGCCCTGACTCGGCAGTTTTTGTAACAGTGCTTAAACTCTTTCTACAAAGTCACTGAAAGAAATACAAGATCTACAGTAGCGAATTAGTTGTGAAATAAATACTCCATATGCTTGGGAGGTAGGGATATCGCTGCTGAGAAAGAGAATCAAAATCATCACTTTTGTCATATAACTTAGATTTCAGACGTCCATGTTCGTCAATGTATAACAAAAGGTCAAGGTATGAAGCAGAATTGGGTATATTGGTTGTCTCTTTAATTTCAAGTCCATTGGGATAGATCCGATGTAAATATTCTTTAAATCTTGGGTTATTAAGAGAAAGTAGATCATCTATAAATCTGAAGCTGAAATCAAAAGTCTGGACCAGTTGTTTTTGTTTCTGTTGTATTAGCCCTTGTAAAAACTTTGCTTCATACGAATGAAGGAAAAGGTCAGCTAAAAGTGGTGCACAATTTCTTCCCATAGGAATCCCTATTGTTTGTTAAAAAACGCGGCATTCATATGCATATTCAACAGAGAAATATTGTTGATAAAAAATTCAAGAATCCTTATCACGTCATTTTCACTGTATTTCTTGTTCAAATCAGTATGGTTTTTACCAAAATATGTTTTATCTTTCCCTATTACCAAATAAGAATACCTGCGTTCTCCGTTTTTGGTACAGAAACTTTGATATATTAGATCGGAAATTACTATTTTAAGTTTATTATGTTGAATAGTTGTATATAGGGTAGGAAAATCAATTGTTTGAATGCTATTGCAGTATCCGAGACTGTTAGAGTAGAGCTGTTCAAGGAGATCTTTGGAGTTTTTAAGAATCCACATCTGATTCAGGCCGCTCATGGAATAGGCTTTTTAGCGGTAACTTTTCAGACCATCTCTTTCTTAAGTCAATAAAGTAATAATGAGTTTGGGCCTGGGCTTAGTGAGTGGTGCATCTGGCAGATCCTGCAATGAATCTCTGTTTCTAGGGATTCTTGTGAAGCCTTTGTACCCAGTAAATGTAAGGGAGATAAATGTATTCTTCATTTACTTTAATACCGAAGGATGCTAACACAGAAGTGTGATTTGTGATCATCTCGTCCCATTGAAATTTAGACGTGTATTTACTCCACATCCTTTCGAAAAATATGTATTTATTAATTCTGACATCAATTGAAAAGTTAAATGATGAAAAATGATGATTGTGTTTGGATGGAAACACAGAAGTTACCGAAAGGACCCCTACCGCAGATCAGATATTATCAAGAAGTAAAACAACTTTCACACCCCTTATTTGTGTCTGTCTATCAGTGCTATCAGTTCTTTGATTATTCGATTAAAATAGATAGGGACTAGATATTTTAAGTAATATCCCCGATCATTAATGATCTGTCATAATAAGTTGAAAAATAAAAGGAATCAGTCAACACAAAAAAAGTAACAAAACTGTGAAACACCTTGCTGTTACCATTAAAAGGATATACAAAATGTTAAGTTTCAAATAAAAAATATACTGAATAATATATTCTTTCAATACAAATTCTGTAGATACCCAGAAACATGTTCTCATAGATGAATTTCTTGTTTCTATATGTAAAAAACAGCAATAATGTATATGAATTCTGGAATCAACTAAAAATTCAAAGCACCATAAATACGCCTGTGAAATAGGAACTTGACATTCAAAAGATATTCTTATGTTCAAATTTTAAATGAAGAGAAACTCCACTATATATAAAATATAAAAGATTTTTTTCTATAACAAATTCTTTTTATATCCAGAAATATTTTCGCATATAGAGGCTTCATTGTTTCTATATATGAAATAAACTTAAATCTGATTCAGCATCATCAGAATACTGCAGACATTCCTCAAATCAATTTGACTTATTTCCCTTTGGCCAATGTCAAACTTTTCAATTATGATCACATGCCAATGTCAAGGTCAATAGGTCAAAAATTCTGAAATTAATTAAAAGGCATTGCCTGCAATTATGAAAGCCGCATCACTCATTATTCAAAAATACATCCAGTGTTAACGTGTATTATTTTCTGTTCAAAAGGTCCATCACATGTCAAGGTCAAGGTCACAAAGTCAGAAGTTTGTGGTATTGTCCTTGTCTTGCAACAAGGAACAAATTCATAATATCACTACCATCAGTCAAAAAATATACCAAATGTTAAAGTTTTTTTGTGGACAAACAGATAAAACTATATGCCCAGAATCTTCGATTCTCAGATGCATAAAACATTTGTATACATATCTCTTATCAGAAACATACAATTATATGTCGTTGATCTGATCATATGTTCAAGGTCAATAGACCCTTTCACGATAACTGCGGTCCTGCGATTTTGAGTGGAAAATGAAAACAGTTCCCGCAAAAATGACGTCATAGGACAATTAATCAAGACGTCACGTATACTATGACGTTGCATATTACCCACTCAAAGGCATATGAGCGCATGTGCAAAATTCAGGACCGCAGTTATCGTGAAAGGGTCTATAGGTCAAATATTCTGTTGTCATTGAAAATGTATTGCCTGCAAATTATGAAAGCCGCATCACTTATTATTATTAATGAAACCTTCCAAGCGGACGACGCCTTTTGGCATCGTGAACCCTGTGATTACTTTGTGTCCCTCATGGTATCCCATTGCATCTGGAATATTGAAGCTTACTAGGCATGTCAGACGGAAGTGTATTGTAGCTAAACAAATAACCCCAAAAGGGGCGAGAATCTAAACTGCTGGAGGTGCAGGTCCCTATTTAGTACCCATGGAAAGCCAAAAGTCGCAAAAAGTGAGATTTTAGCGAGGGTGCCGGGCTGT
>MJUU01048834.1:21129-42104 GCA_002080025.1 Modiolus philippinarum
AAAAAAAATATTTTGGATCTGATTTTATGTGAAAAAAATATTTTGGCTGCCAAAATGATGAAAATTCTGATGGAGGCTTTCTGCCCCAAAAACTTATGTTAAAGAAAAAAAATATTTTGTTGATACACGTGAAAAAAAAAGGTTTTTCTGTCCAGAAAAAAAACCATAACCCCCCTTCAGGTTAAATGGTCGGTCCCTTATAGATCGAAGACTTTTCATGTCTTTTATACACAATAGCAGGAGTTATATATATAACTCCTTGACAATAGCAAAGAGGACTGGCCACTCTATATGTATGCGCAATATAGCCTGCTTAACTCATTTTAGCAGGTTTCAATGACAACTTGAATGTAAAAAGAAAAAAAAAAATTGCCATTTTTCTGCAGGGATACCCAGTGTATCAGTATTTTCGGTTCAAAAGGTCAACCACATGTCAAGGTCATAAGGTCAGAAGTTTATGGTATTGTTTGAAAGCTAGGTCTTGCCACAAAACTATAGAGCTCTATAACCCCGAATCTTCGATTCTCGGAGGCATAAAAACATTTGTATAAAACATCTCTTGTCGTTGCTCTGATCATATGTAACAAATATGGTCACAAAGAAAATGATGAATTTTCCGGTAAAAGGGAGATAATTTATTTTACGCGCCGAGAATAATATGCACAATAATTGCTCCCCTCGTTTGGATAATTCACTTCCGGGGCACTTGAAGGCTGTGGAGCGTTGTAATCAATTCATAATTTTAGGATGCTAATTTTATCCTTTTTAGGCTACCACTCATAGTTTTTATTTGGATTTTATAATGCCCAAGGTAGGTTTTGTCTTGAAAGCCCTATAACGACCGAATGTGCAGATTCAGATGTGGGACAAATGTGAAAACGTCTGGCTGCTGGAGTTGTTTTGACTCACTTTGCTGCTACATGTGTAATAATCGGGATTCATGCCTTTAATTTGACACCTGTAATTGAATTTTAGCAATGATATACATGTAATTTGTCCATATGGGTAGAGTCTCCTGAAATGACTATTACAGCACTGTGCTGGCTGCAAGTGAGAAGTAGTCATAACCTGGTTGTGCATGTGTGTTCACTGTTATCATCTTGTGAGATGGACAGTTAGCTGCATAAGAGTAGGTGTTGTGGTCATTGTACTGTTTTAATGATATGTTGGGTACACAGTACAAAAAATTCACAATGACAAAAAAAGTTATGGTTTGCATTCGGAGGAAAAACATACTAACCAGAAAACTTCTCCAAGGTTATGAGGGGTACACTGTATGGTTGCTCCTGATCCTGTGACATCATCAAGTTGCCTCATGAGTTGTTTGACCAGTAAACTAACATTCTCAGGCCTGTCAAGTCTCCCACAGTGTTTGTGAGAATCACCCATTTTCTGGTCAAAATTTTGGTATTTTCCTTAGATCTTTCATTTTGTTTTTCCCTTTGATCTTTGACTTTTTGGTATAGATAGTTTCTTGATGATGTCACAGTTAAAATTTGACCTATCACAGAGCAGATAAATTGTAAACAAAGCAAACCGGAAATCGTTCGGGAGATGCTAGTTTCTAGATTTTTCGTCTAGCATATGGGAAATCGACCAAATTTTGATGCCATTATTTATTCATTTTCATTCTAAAATTTCATAGGGATGTTTCATGCTTAAAATCTTATGAAGAATTCGTCATTCTAATTTAAAAAACATGAAAAATGTGCATTGTCAATTTGAGAGAATCCGATTTTATTCGCGGACCTTTCTCAATACGATCACTATTGATTCCCCAATGTTTCATCTCCTCCTTTATGTTATCTATATCTAATGCAATTGAAATTGCTTCACAAAAACTTGACAGTACTGCATTCTTACAACTTAGGTCTGACCAGATTTAGCATGTTTAGCCAGGCTTGACTTGTTCCTTGCTACCATTGCTATAGTTTTGGACATATTGTTTCTCACTTGACAGGTGATGCAATGCATTTCAGATATCATGCTTACCTTATGCCTGTCCTTACACCCTTCTCATTCCCTTGAGAGTTCATGTGAAGTCCATCTGAACTCTCATAGGTCTTTGTATCTAAGAATGGATTGTGAGACTTCCATATTAACCTGAAATATATGGAGAGCATGATTCTCCTCTTCTATGGTTCGAGGTAGGTACAATGTGAAAATCTTGTCAGTCTGCACCCTTCGCAGATTGCAAGGTTTTGTACAATCTGCGCTCCCATCTTTTGAAGCACAGATTGCAAGTATTTGGGTGCAGATTGCAACTGAAATTGCTGCTCAGCTAACCTAAGCATGTGCATTTTGAATAATAGCTTGTAAACAGGCAGTAGAGAGGACAAACTTTAGTAAGTTACACTGGCTGTTATCACCTGTCTGCCGATTTATATAGAACTTGAATGAAATAACCCTTACCTTTTCTCATGATTTAACCTTTTCACTGATTTTAACCTTTACCCTTTCCTTGACTAACCCTAACCCTTTTCCTTAATTTAACGCTAACCCTTTCCCTGACTTTAACCCTAATCCTTTCTCTGGCTATAACCCTTACCCTTTCCCTGACTATTACCCTAACTCTTTCCTTGACTATAAACCTAAACCGTTCCTTGCCTATAACCCTGACCCTTTCCTTAAATATAATTCTAACCCTTTCCCTGACTACAACCCTTACCATTTCCCCGACTACAACTTAACCCTAACCCTTTCTCTGAATATAACCCTAACCATTTACATGATTTAAACCCTATTCTTTTCCATGAATATAACCTTGAAATGTGCAATCTGTGCCCAGACGCAATACAGTATATTTTTACGCCCCGCAAACAAAGTTCCGGGGGTTAAAGAATCACCCTGTCCGTCTGTCCGTCCATTTACCTTGTCAGCACATGTTCTCCCAAACCCCTACATGGATTTTGATGAAATGTTGCACTGTTGTAGTACACCATCTGAAGATGTGCATGAAGTAATATGGTTGCTCTCCAAATTTATTAGGGGGAGATAATTCGTCTTTGAATATTTTCTGGAGAAAGAGGAGGACGAACCTTGTCAGCGCATATTCTCCAAAACAGCTGCTTGGATTTTGATGAAATGTTACACAGTTGTAGTACTCCACCTTGAAGATAAGCATGAAATAACATGGCTGCTGCCTGAAATTTTGAAGGGGTGATAATTAGTCTTTGAATATTTTCTGGAAAAAAAGGGGGAGGTATATATCATTGGGTTCATACTTGTATTGTGTCCATATTTGTACTGTGTCCACAACTGTATTGTGTCCACATACACTTAAATTTACACTTGCCATATTGATTTGGGGTTCAATTAGATTGGGGTATAACTCGCTGCCATCGGCGACAGCTCTAGTTCTTGCAGTTTGCACTTTATGGGCGCAGAATGCATGAAACTTCATGATCAGTGGAGGGCGCAGATTGACAGAAAACACACGTTCTACCTATCACAATAAAACTAATTCCAGATTCCCAAGAGTACTGAAAGTTGTAGTAAGTGTGTGTGCATGTATGGGTGGATGAATGTGTCTGTGAAAGTATACATGATTTTGTTATGCCCGAAAGGTCCGATTAGGACAATAAAGAATTTGAATTTGAATTTGTAATGCAAATACATGATCCTGTTCAAGGCTTATTTACTGCTAAATAGAATTGGTGATCCCTTGGCCCTGAAAAGGGTCCTCAACTGTGGTCCAAAACGAGCTGAAAAAATACTTTGAACAAAATAAAAATGATACAGTAAGTCACAATTAAAAAATAAAATACACCAAGATATACAAATAAAAAAATGACTAAACATGACAAAAAGGGAGAAGACTGTGGAGTACCCTACTTTTTGCCCTTTATTATAGCCTTCGACTAGGGGGCTACCCAGCTGAAATACAGAGAAGAATGATTTTTTAACATTCTTCTGTAAGTAATTAATATTTTGATTTTTATCAGTTTTTTATGGTAAAGTGGTGGAGAGGGATTAGCTATTGTCAACATATCCTTGTTTAAATTTGTGCATTTGAGTAGCCCCTTATTCAATATACTTTACATAAATGTTCAGTTAGTTAATGTTCATTGAAGGTGCCACTTGTATAATATGTGCTTGTTTTGACAAATACACGTACATGTATGTGTATTGGAGTAACTACTGATAATATTGTGATAAATTTACAAAACAATAATCAGTTACTTTGAAATTTAAAATGGAATACCAATTTGAGATGTCAACTTTGACAAATTTAAAGTTTTATTTAAAGTTCTCGAAGTGAAAAAGACATCTTAAGTTTGTGAATGATAAATTTCCAACTGTTTACATAGTATTTTGTACAAAAATTAAGGTGAGAGGGGCTTTGTGTCTGAAAACTATACCATGGGATTAACGGTTAGGTTTCAAGATAGTTGGGGTGTCTAAAACCAAGCATGTTTTTTGCACATCTAAGCAAAAATTTTTAGTTAAAAAGAATGTTGTCTTAATGATTTTGTATGTCTTAAACACAATAATATATATATATATGAACAAAACGAATCAAGTGTGTTTGAATAATATTGCATATTTACTAACATCAAAATTCAAAAAGTTTTATCAAAGGGAGATAATGCTACACTGAAATACTATTGAATAGATAAAATTTTCTCAGTGTGGTAAAAAAAAATAAGGTATTTGGTCCCTATTCTTTAAGGATGTAACAATACACCTTTTTACAAACGATACATATTGCGATATTCCACGTACTTGCATTATGAATCATATTGCGATACATAGTATAATTATTTTGACCCTCCAAATCTGCTGACATTACAAAAGAGTTTGCTTATGACATTTAGGAAAACAAAATAGATTATAATTTGAATAAATAGACTTTACGATAATTGGTGTCCTGAATTTTGCACATGCACTCATATGCCTTTGAGTGGGTAAAATGCAACATAATAATATATGTGACGTCTTAATTAATTGTCCTACTATGTCATTTTTGCGGAAACTGTTATAATTTACCACTGAAAATCGTAGGAACACGGTTATTGTGAAAGCGTCAATTGAATGATTTATTCAAAAATCATAATGTATTTCTTATTTTGAAATGTTCGTACCTCTAAGCAGCCTACCTAATATCGTAAATCGAATCATCATCCAAATTACTGCAATTTCAGTACATACAGTGAATTGTTTCCCTCTTACTGTCTTTCATTGAATTTGTCAAAAGCATTTTATCTAAACACATTTTATTATAATTCCCCCACCCCCATTTGGGGTATCAAATTACTTTAATTGAGTTATCTCTCCTTTCTTGAAAAACTAACATTCTTCACGCTTCATGATAATTTTTGTATCGCCGGTGACGAAAAAGTCGCGGAAGTGAGACTTAGGGATAGCGTTTCCGGCGGCAGCGGCGGCGGCCTCAACAATTGCAAACTATTGTGAATTAACAAGCTTATGTTAGTTGCAGGTCCATAGTATTTGATGTGCAGTTGCATTATTATGGGTACAACTCAAATTCCTAATTAGATTATGCCCCTGGCCCCTTAGTCACGCATGAACGATCGCCAAGTTTTAAGCAAGCAGTTTGTACAGCCTATACCAGTAGTCCTAGGCACTTGATATTTGACATGCAGTTGCATCTTGGGGAGTACATACTGATTCAACGTCCAGATGATGGCCCTGGCCCCTTAGTCACACATGAACGATCACTTTAAGGTTTAAGCAAGCAGTTTGTACAGCCTGTACCAGTTGTCCTATCCACTTGATATTGACATGCAATTGCATCTTAAGAAGAACATACCGATTCCACACCCAGATAGTGGTCCTGGTCCCTTAGTCATGCAAAGTGATCACATCATTTTTTTCCCAAGGAAATTGTTAACACAGTTAAAGAATTATATTTTATTTTTATCGCTGCTGCAGTAGATCAATGTGCAAATTAAGGCGATGCAAGGAGCAGGCAACACATACATGTATCCTGTGTCCACAGTTTATTTCAAAAGGTCTGTGACATACCCAGGTATCTTTTTCATGATTTTGTTCTATATGAAATCAATAAATATACAAAGTTTTGAAAAAATTGTAATATGCCCTTGAATTGTGGAATAGGGACATTTCCCATATAATTCTATTGTAAATATAGAGCAAAAAACCAAATTTGGCCAATCTTTAAAATTTGTATCTTTTTTTGACATCTGTGACCCCCAATTTTTTTTGCATATTTTTATAGCATATTGCTCAAAGTTTCATTGTACAAATGTTTAGAAAATATTCTAAGTCAGAAATCAAGACACCCAAACTATCCTCCAAAAAATGTAGTGAAACATGATGATGAATTTTGTTGCATTTTTCTCAATTTCTTTTTGATAGATTGATTTCAAACTTTGCAGTCTGAACATTATTACATGTAGTTGTATTACTTGTATAGAATGTCAAATTGTCAGTCCTGTCAGACCTGTACTTCTTGTTTTACAAAATGAACACATATTTACAAAATGTAGTGTGACATTTTTATACGACCACAAAAAATGTGTGGTCATATAATGGTAGGGTACTGTCGTCGTCGTCATTGTCGTCTTTAGACACTTTTTGTTTTTGGTTAATAACTTAAATTAAAGTTGATCAATCCTTATGAAATTTTGTCCTTGGTACAAAAGGAAGGCTGGGTATAGTTTTCTTTTTTTGGCCCTTCCCGTTTATAAAAAGGGACCAAAAAGGGCAAAATAGGGTGTTTCCACCTATATTTTCCGCATGATCTCCTTGCATTCAAGTTTACTTACGAGTTCAGATCTAAGTAACTGTACATTGTATGATCATCTAACCTTGCATGTGCATGCATCTTTGGCGGTAGGTCAGCATCCAGGCAAAATTAGGTCACTTTGACCTATATTTTCCACATGATCTCCTTGCATTCAAGTTTACTTCCGAGTTCAGATCTAACACGGTGCATAGCCATAACAGATTCTTTCGGATGGACAGGATTCTTTTAGATCGCAAAACGGACATTTTCAGATTTTTTTTGTCAAAATGCCATGGGAAATGAGGCAAAAATGTAAAACCTGGTAAAAAGGAGATGCACATGTATCAATCTAAATGTATCACGGAATTGTTGGACATTCATTCAATGCTTTTGATTAGATGATATTAGAATATCTCATCATGTGTACTTAAGTGAGACAATTTGCGATGAGACCTGTTGATTTCGTAGGCGTTTACATTGATTTTCTACATCAAATCCATATGTAAAAGAAAAGTTTCTTGTTTGTCAGTAAATAGTATCATTCAATTTTGATATGAATACCCGTTTTCATTAAAAAGAATGAAAAATGACAATATAGATGATACTTTGTTTAAAAGGGTGGAAAAGGACTCTTTATGAATCAAGTAATTTTGGCACCGGATTACTTTCCGATCTTTATGGCACAGGACACTATCAGATGGAAGGTTTTCTCTTCAGTAAGACAAAACGTTGTTTGTGGTTATTTAAGAAGTATCGTGACTTAGGGGCCACGATGATGCTTTCATGCAGCTAAAGCTAAAAATAACATCAAGGTGTAAAAAAATAATAAACATGATGATTTTGGAAGTTAATAAGGGGTCAGTTTGCGGGAAAATTTTGTCACGAACAGTGATGCTAAAATATCAAATTGGATTGCTCGAATAATGGTTATATAAGATTAATAATTTGAAGTAGGAACCAATTGTAAAGACATAGCTTAGAAACTTCTGATTCTTAAATTTGAAGGTTCTGTAAAAAACCTATAAACAGTGAATATATATATGGTGCATCGTTAAATTTAGAAAACCCTTAAATTTCTTTGTTATTTCATTAGTATTCAGTATTCTATAAGTGAACAGAATACTGATAAACATGATGAAGGGTTGTCAAACCTTTCTACATCATTACAAGTAGATAGGATTTTTTTATGCCCCCTGATCAAGGATCAGGGGCATATTGTTTTTGCCCCGTTTGTCTGTCTGCTTATCTGTGCGTCCGAAACTTTAACCTTGGCTATAACTTTTGAACTATTCAAGATAGATTTATCATACATGTACTTGGCAGATGTATAGGTCTAGTCAAGACGAACATAAATATGCCCCAAAAAATTATTTCAGGTTAAAGGTCAAGGTCATAGAGGTGCTGGGGGCATATGTAGTGTTTCACAAACACATCTTGTTTCTTCTGAAATTCGCCCTGCATGGTTTCAAGGATATGGATCCTTTAAATGGTAGGCAGAAAAATACACAGTAAGTATAAGACGATGTTATTTATGGTGATTTTTTTTTGCCTACCAACTACTATAATTTATTGACATTCAGTTTTGTGATTTTTCCTAACTTAATATACTTATTCAAAATTTCTAAGCAAACAACGGATGCTTTCATATTTGATACTTTGAGCATGGAATTGAAAACAAGCTTGTATGCCATGACTTTTTAAACACACATGAAAAACTTGTTAGACGATTTAAGTGTTGCTTTCTGCGGTTATTAAAATAAAAATTGGTCACATCTGTGGACAGTAGTATAAAGGGACATTTCGCTTATGGTTTGAGCGGATGACGATGTGATGCGTTGCTATTGGACCAATAGTGATAGGATCGTCAGTCATGTGACAAAAGGTGGAAGGTCACGCCACCAGAACGGAAGTCCAAGATGCACACAACCAGGAACTTTTGACACAAAAAGGGACAGTACTCACAGTAGTATTTGGTAGGTATATGGTCATTTGACAAACAAATACTCCTCCGTACATGTTTTGTCAAGTATTTGCCATCTTGTTTTCGAAGGAGAAATCATTTTAGATTTTGTCTGCGCTTATTTTGAAAAGAAGCGTGGTTTTCAATATTCGCGCCCTTTTTGATAGTTGTTTACCAGAAAAAAGAAAACTCCATACACATGCGTATTCGTCTGGATCATGTCTGATCATGACTACTGATGGTAGTTGCTACTGTTGCAATACAACTTTATGACTTTATAGGTTATATGCATAAAGATAAAAAAAATACCGAAGTAATTGTTAAATTATTTTCTGTAGATGTCCATTTCGACAACTCATATCTTTTCAGTGTAGATCAAATCAAAACATTTAGAAATCGATATACCGAAATACGTGTAAAAACTAATATAGCCAATTACCAGTAGGACCTAAATAGAAAAGCCACATTAGCTAAGGACAGAGCTATGCGAGAGGGTGATATTCCTAAGTTTTGAGGAAAAAAAATGCTAAATTGAGATATTGCAAGTGTTGAAATAAAATCTTTTCTTGGGCTAGCCCCGAAGTACTGGCTAACAGCCCAACAGCAGATGCTTCGACCTAGTGGTAACAAATAACAAAATACAGAGGTTGCTGTTAATTTAGTTAATATAACTTATATGTCAGTTTTTTTCTGTGTACTCGCTGGTTGGTCCAGGGGGTTACCAGAAAAGGTGTGTTCAATTCGCTTTTTAGCCCACATGGCTATGCTAGTAAAACCAAACTTGGTCAAAAAAGTTTTTGGGTTGCCCCTTTAAAATGGTGTCCGGCCTGTCCGTGCCTAATCCAAGATGGCCACGGGTTAACATAGGAACATGGGAAAATGCATCTAAAAGATCTCGTCTGAAGCAATTGGAATCAAATTTGGTCAAAATAGTTAATGGTTAGTCGCCATCAAGGTTTATGATTTTTATGTTCGTACCTAATCCAGGATGGCTGCCAGCAGGGAACATAGTTTATCATATGATCCTATGAAATTGTATTAAAAAAATCTTCACTGAAACTATTGAGCTAATTGAAAGCAAACTTACACTGTAGTAAAAACGTCCTTGGGTGGTCCCCGTTAAAAATTGTGTCCGGCTAGTCCGCACGTCATCCAAGATGGCCGCCACATAGTTTCAGTATAGGAACCTATGGGAAATGTATCCAAAGATCTCCTCCAAATCCAATGAATGAATTAGAACCAAACTTGGTCACAATAGTCCATAGGCGATCCCCGTCGAAGTTTGTGATTTTTATTTTCATATCTCATCAAAGATGACCGCCAGCGGGACGAAAGTTTAACATAGGGTCCTATAGGAAGTACATTCAAAGACCTTCTCGGACACATTTGAGCCAAACTTTGTCACAAAAGTCATGGGTGGTCCCCTTCAGTGTTTTGTCATTTTTATGTACACACTTAATCAAAGATGACTGCCATTGGGGAACTTAGTTTAACATAGGACCCTATGGGAAACACAGTCTATTTTTTAGTCCTCTAAAACCACTTGGCCAACAGGAACTAAACTTGGTCATGATAGTCTATGGATGATCCCTTTAAAATTTGTATTTTTATATTTGTATCTCACCTGCGGGGAACATAATTATTTTAACATAGTACAATATTGGAAATGCATTAAAGATCCTCCTCTCTGAAACTACTGAGCAAGTTTAACCAAACTTAGTCCTTAGATAATCGAACATTTGCCAAATCAAACGGAATTCCCGAATTTGACCATCAATGCGAAGGGAAGCAACTTTAGACCGGATTGCAATGTATACTAATCAAAATGTAAAAATAATTTTCTCTTGACCTGTACGCTTTTCAAACTTCAGCTTTGGTGAAATTTATCAAATTCATTTGACCTTTTATTTGTTTATTTGTAATGTTTTATATCTCAATGTATTTCATATGCCAGTATGCTGATTTATAAGGGTTTTATTGGTAAATATGACATCTTTTCCAGTGTCACGTGATCTTGACTGGGGGAAAATTTAAAAGAATAGAAACAAAGTCGGTAATTTGCAAATTTTCTATTCCTTCAAGATAATGTACCTCATCCAAGATGGCCGCCAGGGGGAAATATAGTTTAACGTTTGAACATATGGAAAACATATTTAAAGGTTTTTTATCAGGAACTTCTTGTCAAAGTATAATCAAACTTAGCGAAAATGGTCCTTAGATGATCCCTTGCAATAAATGTTTCCGGTAGGTCCGTACCTCATCCAAGATGGCTGCAAGTGGTGACCATAGTTTAACATTGGACATATAGAAAACGCATTCAAAGATCTTATTCTCAGAAAATACTTGTCAAATTAGAATGAACCCTTGTCATATTGGTCCCTTGCACTACAGAAAATACAGTCAAAGGTTTTCTCAAAAACTGCTGGTCCAATTAAAACCAAACTTAGTCACATTGGTCCTTAGCGAATCTCTTCCAAAAAGGTATCCAGCAGATCCGTAGTTTATAAAAAATGGTTCTAGCATCGAACCTAGTTTACATTGGACCCAAAGAAAACACATTCAAAAATATATTCTTCTCAGAAACTTTTTTCCCAATAAACAAAACTTAGTCACAATGGTCCTTAGATGGTCCCTTCCGAAGAAGGTATGTAGCAGGTCCATACCTCATCTAAGATGGCCACTCGAGGGGAACATGGTTTAACATTTGACCCAAATAATAGAATTAAGGCTCCAAAATCACTAGTCATATTTGAACCAATCACAACAGTTCTTGAGTAGTCCTTGTCAACATTTATATCTGGCAGGCCTTCATCAAATTCAAAGTGGGCACCAGCTAGGAACATATTTCAAAATTGTATCCTATTGGAAATGCCATTCATATCTTAATGTCAGTCATGGGCAAGGTGAGCGATATAAGATCTTAAGAGAATCTTTTAAGTGTTAATTTCACCCGTCCCGAATGCATTGAATATGATTTATAACTTAAATGCTAACGGATATGAATCTTTACCTATTAATTCATCATAATGGGAAAGGCTCTCTATATCATATATATTTGTGCCTGCATCCATAATCTGGTTTACAAGTCTTTCAAAAGTTACTTACGATTTGATATATTTTATAGTTCAGGAGACAAATTTCAATATACATAGAAAAAAGTTAAAAGATTTTAATAAACCATACTTTTTATATTTTGGAAGAAATGTTGCGCGCAACCCTATACTTCCTGCAACGGCTATATGTGCCGTTCTCCTTCCCGTCACTTGACAGATGCCCTTAACGTATGGGTCTATGACACGGCGTCTGGTTCCAATAGCATCACAGCACATCTAATCATAAGAGAACTGTCCTTCTATCGCAAATTAGTTTTGTTCGCCAAATGCTTTCCAGTAATAAAGAGGAGGTAACAGAAACACTTACAATGGCAGAGAATTACAATTACATGCCAAAATCTACCTGGCAAACAATAACAAGACAAAAAGACAAACGTAGACAACAATGGGAACTCGGGATAGCCGGACTTGGTACCGGTGTTATATTGTCATTTTTCAACCATGCTAGATTGCAATTGTATACGGGGGGAAGTGAAATCATGCTCATTTTCCCCCAGGGAAAATTGAGATAATTGTCAATTTGTTATATTGTAATTTTTCAACCATGCTAGATTTTCCCTGGGGGAGTGAGATCATTCTCATTTTCCCCCAGGGAAAATTGAAATAATTGCCAATTTGTTCCCACGGAAAACTTACAATGCGTATACGTATTTCAAATTTCCCCCATACTGATTTTCCCCTATACAAATTGCTTGGTCTATGACACATATAAGTTATGAAGGGATATGGAGTATATTGCATGTGAGACAAGGTCTCTACAAATACATGGCAAACACATGCAATGGAACAACGCTTTTATTGTTGTTCTGCATCTTGTATGTCTTGTCTATCTCAACTTGTCTTGCATGTCGTCTGAGCTTTCATAAACAACTGATCATAGACAAATATCAGTCTCTGAACTGACAGACCTTTTCAGTGTGTCAATAATTCACATATAAATCTCATTACCGCTCTTCAATTTTAACATATCTTAATTAAATATCTGAGAAAGTAATTTTCATGCTACCAATAATGACGCTGAAGCTAGAATATTAGGAGGAAAATGAGCAAATGTACGGTTGAAAATGGCAATGATCTCATTTCCATCCGTGTTCCGTATGGGGGAAAGTTTAGAACATTCCCAATTTATCACGGGGGATCGGCATTTGCTAATTTTCCCCCGGAAAAACTGGCATGTGGAAAATGACTATAGAAAACTGGCACAAGAAAGAGCAAGAGATAGGGTTAAACAGGTTTATGGGTATCCAAACCTCCTTTCTCTATTCTGTTTCCCTATAGCATTTTAAAAATACAAATTAAACCCAATACAGGTAGACTACTAACTCCAAGACCACTGATGACAATCTTGAGAAGGAAAGAATAAGACAAGAACGTAATTTAGAGAGATGGGTCAAGGAGTGTTTGTCGCTGATCATGAACTCCAGGATAGCTCAAGGAGCCTAGTCTGCTGGTAAAACACTGTCGCAATACGGAAGAAAATTCAGATTCAAAACCTGAAGGGTTTGGTTAAGAATCATCATGGATTTCAGTAGACATTGGCGGTATCGGTGAGAGGCAGTATACCTGTAAAATCTTCAGGTGATTGGATTCCGTTATCAGTGATAATGAGCATTTTAACTATAATGTGTACTATTTACAATCTATATGGTTTAAGGTATGAGAAGCACTGATAGATATATAACTCAAATTGGAATTTCAGGGCCACTTTGGGGACTTAGCGAACCAACTCCCACTGATAGTCCTGATAGACCTTCTGCGTTCGTTTGAGTCTTTGAATACTCAAAATGGTTTGACGTGAAAAAATGATTCTCGCTCGACCGCGGTCTTGATTGAAACTTTTATATTTAACAGCTAGTTTAGCCACAAGACGTAAATGAAAGATCTTTCGAATTCCATACAAATCTTTAAGAATGAAGTAAAGTTTTAAAAAAATCGAAAAAGTCTACCAAAATAGGTTGCCACTGTGCGGTTTCTGCTCAAATTAGGTCATAAATCATATTTCCTGAAGTACAGATCTGGTCATACAGATCTGTGTTGAGTAATGATATAAAGGGATTAAAAAACCTCTAATAATTTTTGCCGAAATTAGGTAGCACGATTTAAAACATTCACATTAAATATGACCAAACGTGTTCAGCAGAAGTCCTGACCTATATATTTTGCGAAAATAACCCTTCTGATGTTCAAATTGTTTATCTATAACCATTTGTATAATTTTTAAACATGAACTCTCATAAATAAACCACTCTTTATGGTTTTTGTACTGCATTAGCATCCTAGAAAATCCGGTGCCACCATCATTTAGTGTCCGTTTCCAGAGTATGTTTACATTTTGTTTCATCTGTGTTATATTCGTACAAAATAGTTTGCCAAAGTAAGTTCTGAGTCTTCTGTTGTTCAAAAAAATACTTATTTGTGTATAACATCCAATAGTTCTTCGTTGTGAAACAGATAAATGCCAAAAGTGTTTTCGTTAAAGGATCCCTTCTCTGTCAAAAGTAAGAATTAACCAAAAAAACCAACAATGTTTACATAACAAAACGGTTAGTTTGAATGAAGGGATGATCCAAAAGTTTCGTGATATTATCACTTACCCGATCAAGACAATAAACAATTATAAAAAGTCCAATTATAGCATACTCGTACACGAATTTTCCTCAAAACATCCGAAAGGATCCTTTACGCGATTCCAAAAGAATCCTGTCACTCCGAAAGAATCCGTTATGGCTATGCACCGTGTCTAAGTAACTGTACATTGTATGATCATCTAACCTTGCATGTGCATGCATCTTTGGCAGTAGGTCAGCATCCAGGCAAAATTAGGTAACTTTGACCTACATTTTCCGCATGATTGACTTACATTCAACATTTATGTCCGAATTCAGGTCTCGGTTACTGTACATGGTAAGATCATTTAGCCTTTGTATACATGCATTAGGGATTGTAAATGAGCACCCTGGCCAAATTGGGTTTCTGTGTCTATGTGCCATTACGAGGCGAACTTTGTAAGCATTTATTACCTATGTATGAAATATGTAAAGTCGTTATGTTTAATCGGATTTCGATTGGGATTTTTTTCTTTGGATTCATCTTGATATATGCTGTCAGTAGTATGTCAACAATTTTGCTTAAATCTTACAGTTTCAGAGCTTTCAGGGATCAAAAGGGCTCATTTTAATGTTCCTTAGTTTGCGACAGCTAATTACTGTGTCAAGCTCCTTATTGTGTCCATCTGGTTACTGTATCAAACTCTGAACTGTGTCCTTATTCACTTTTAAATTACATTTTGTACACTTATTCAAATGGTCGACATGCTGCGGTTGTATCATGCTGTGCTCGGCGACATGCTGCGGTTGTATCATGCTGTGCTCGGCGTAGCCCTTTATTTATCACTGCTTGAAGGATTGATTTCAAACTTGGTATCAAGCATCTGTATGATTTACTGTATGGAGCTTTGTATTATCAGCCCTGTTAGACTTTCTGTTCATGAGATGATGACTTGGTTACAAAATGTGGTGTGACAGGAATTTTTAGCTAAGTTGCAACGAAGTTGAATTCATCTATTGGTAATTGAAACTAAACTTGGATAGATTGTTGGATACAAGGAGGGGAGGAACCCTAATGATTTTGAAGAAAGTAGTTCAAATTTCCAGGTCACAGTGAACGAAAATAGACTGAAAATTTCATAAAAAATTGGTTTACGGATGATAACTTGAAAAGTTTATCCAATTGAAATGAAACTCGGACATATTGTTGGGTACAAGGAGGGGAGGAACCCTAAAGATTTTTTAGAAAGTAGGTCAAAGGTCAAGGTCACAGTTACCGAAAAAAGACTGATAATTTCATAAAAATTTGGTTTCCAGATGATAACTTGAAAAGTTTGAATCCAGTTGAAATGAAACTTACATGTACAATGTATTGTTGGATACCAGGAGGGGAAGAACCTTATTGATTTTGGAGAAAGTAGGTCAAAGATCAAGGTTACAGTGACTGAAAATAGACAGAAAATTACATTGAAATTTTTTTCTGGACAATACCTTGAAAAGTTAAAAACCAACTGAAATGAAATTTGGTTATATTGTTGGATACCAGGAGTGGAGGAACCTATTGATTGTGGCAAAAGTAGGTCACAGGTCAAGGTCACTGTGACTGAATATAGACTGAAAATTTCATAACAATTTGGTTTCCAGATGATAACTCAAAAAGTTTACATCCAATTGGAATGAAACATGGATATATTGTTGAGCAGCAAGAATGGAGGAACTCCATTGATTTTTGGGAAGGTAGGTCAAAGGTCAAAGTCAAAGTGACCAATAATAGATTAAAAATTTCTTAAAAATTTGGTTTCTGGATGATAACCCAAAACTTATACATCTAATTGTAAAGAAACTTGAATGTATTTAGGTACTAGGAGTAGAAGATCCATATTGATTTTTGAGAAATAATTCGAAGGTTAAGGTCACAAAAAAAGTTAAAAAATTTCAGAAAAATTTGATTTCTCGAAGATACATCAGTGTACATATGTAACTCAAAAAGTTTACTCCCAATTGAAATAAAACATGGATATATTGTTGGATACTTTTGAATTCTTAGAATTATGAATATTAGCTATAGGTAGGAAAGAAAATAGATTGAAAATTTTAGAAATATTTAGGTCCTGGATAATTCCTTTCAAAAGTCCTCTATAACCTTGTCACATAATACATGTATATAAAGTAGCAACTCGGCTTGTACACCCTGGTGCCATTTAGATTTTGTTTTCATATTTCTCAACATCTGCTTAAAAGGATTGATTTCAAACTTGATCTCCAGCATCAGCATTATTTATTGTATGGAGTATTATAAGTCCTGTTAGACTCCCTCTTTTGGGGATGTTGACTTTATTACAAAATATAGTGAGACATGAATTTTCTCTGCTTCTATTAAAGGGATTGATTTAGAAATATGTAATGTATGCAACCTCAAAATAATATATAGAGCTAAACCTGCAGTTGTCCTGTAATTGTACATTTGAATTGTTTGCATGTTACTGGTTTGGACAGGTTGTTTTTAATTCTGTTTAAAACTGTAAAATTGTAATTTACATTTTATATAATTTTCTTAGACTCTAAAATGTAATATATTTAGATATCAGTTTTTGTCTATTTTCCCATGAATCATGTCTTAAAACAGCAAAAATTAAAAGTAAAGTACAATAGGTGAATCAATCATTCAGCTCCAAATGTATGGGGACATTTTGAGGCTTCTTTTATTGTTCCAATACCCTATTCATATGAACATGATGAACAGAGAAGGCATTTTTTTGTTATGTCGTTTTGTGTACATGCATATAAGTTTTTGTCTCGCCCACGACGAAAGGCGCGGAAAGCGAGACATATGTGTATAAGTATGGCGGCGATGGCGGCGGCGTAAACTTTCATGTTAGGTTTTTGTGATTAGGTCATTTTCTCAGTAACTATAAATGGTAGGTCAATGATATTTGGTATATAGGTTGGTCTTAGGTAGTACATGACAGTCTGTCATATGGCTTTTGTCCTTGACCTCAATTTCACGGTCTAGTGAGCATATTAAGTTTTTGTGATTAGGTCATTTTCTCAGTAACTATAAGTGGTAGGTCAATGATATCTGGGTTATAGGTTGGTCTTAGGTAGTACATGACAGTCTGTCATATGGCTTTTGTCCTTGACCTCAATTTCACGGTCGAGTGAGCATGTTAAGTTTTTGTGATTAGGTCATTTTCTCAGTAACTATAAGTGGCAGGTCAATGATATTTGGTATATAGGTTGGTCTTGAGTAGTACATGACAGTCTGCTATATGTTTTTTGTCTGTGACTTCAATTTCACGGTCCAATGAACTTGTTAAGTTTTTGAGCTTAGTTTAGTTTCTCAGTAACTTTAAGTGGCCATGGTAGGTCAATGATATTTGGTATGTAGGTTGGTCTTAGATAGTACATGACAGTCTGTCATATGGCTTTTGTCCTTGACCTCAATTTAACGGTCTAGTGAGCATGTTAAGTTTTAGTGATTAGGTCATTTTCTCAGTAACTATAAGTGGTAGGTCAATGATATTTGGTATATAGGTTGGTCTTGGGTAGTACATGACAGTCTGCTATATGTTTTTTGTCTTTGACCTCAATTTCACGGTCCAGTGATCATGTTAAGTTTCCCAGTATCTTTTAATGTAAGATCAATAATATTTGGTATTTGGGTTTGTCTTAAATGGAACATGACATCCTGCTGTTTGGCTTTAGCCCTTGACCTCATTTTCACGGTCTAATGAACATGTTTGGTTTATAGTATCTATCAGCGGTCACTGATATTTTTTTTTTGGTGATTCATGACAGTCTGCTCTATTGCCTTGTCACTTACCCTAATTTCACAGTCTAGCGAATATATTTTATTTTCTGATTTAGTCAGTTTGAGAATTCACATCAATTTTGGGACCAAGAAGGGACGGGCGAGACATCAATTTGGGTCCACACTTGTTGTAGAGTTGGGTTGATTTGAGCATCCAGTAACTTTCAAAGCAATACAAGAACATCAACTTTTGAAGATCTTCAAATAACAGATCAAACCCTTTACCTAATTCCTTGGAACGTGACTATCATGCATTTTGAGACCACATATTTTGTCTGACCGCAGGTTCAGTATGTGTTAGAATAATTGGTCATCCATGATAAAGATCTGGCATATTACAGCTATTAAGATCATAACTGATAAGTCATAATTACTGTATGTGGGGGGAGATGCTATTGTAATTAACTCAGCAGACAAAAAATGTTACATTCTCTACTGCTTCCTAATCTTTTTTGTCTCAACAGTAAATTTTGCCAATCCTGGAGGTGTTATCCTTGAAGGCCAGGGTCTGGGTAAAAGGAATGGTGGTGAATTCAATTTCTTATACACTGTCATATCAGGGAGAAGTTTTTCACAATAACTCTTTCAGTTTTTGACAATAACTCTTTTAAACTTGCATTTTATTTCATACATTTTGTTCTGTAAGTGAGAATAAATGAGAGGAACAAAATCATCATATTTATATTATCATAAAAAATTTTTATTTTTGTATACTGTAATTATGCTCATTTTCGCGGTGTATTTATTTTCATGAATTTTGCTGTCAGCAACTTTCTGCGAAAATAAGTACCCACAAATGTAATAATTTAACATTAAAGATATAAGGAAAGCACTCACTTTTGTGAAATTAAATACACGCAAACTTGGCTAGGAAGGAATCCTTGCACAAATAAGTGCCTGTGAATTGAAGTACAATTACAGTAATCCCACTGTAAAGTCTTCAGGAAAAAAAATTTGAATAAAATAAATAGACAAAGTAAAATGTCAGTTTCATGCTTACATACACCATGTTATTGAATACACAAAATCAAAATGCAAAAAAAATTTTTAAAAAATGAAAAAAATATGGAAGCTATGTAAAATATATTTTATCAAAATTGGTCAAATGTTTGTAATGTATTGTAAAAAGTAAGGAAGGCTGGGGCTTGCCTAATTAGAGTGTAATAATTAATTTATGCCCTTCTTTTTAGCTCACCTGACCCGAAGGGTCAGTGTGAGCTATTGCCATTACTTGGCGTCCGGCGTCCGTCGTCCGTCCGTCCGTCCATCCGCCCGTTTAACTTTTCACATATTAATCTTCTCCTCTGAAACCACTGAAGCAAATTCAACCAAACTTTACAGGAATGATGTATGGAAGGTCCTTAACAAAGATTGCTCATTTTATTCGGATCCGATAAAAAACATGGCCGCCAGCGTGGTACTTAGGTTTAACATTGGACCCTATGGGGAAAATCACATTTTCATCTTCTGCTCTGAAAAGGCTGAAGCAAATTTGACTAAACTTTACAGGAATGATGTACTAAAGGTCCTTAACAAAGATTGCTCATTTTGTTCAAATCTGATGAAAAACATGGCAGCCAGCACGGAACATGGTTTAACATAGGACTCTATGGGAAAATCACATTTTCATCTACTCCTCTGAAACCACTGAAACAAATTCAACCAAACTTTACAGGAATGATGTATGGAAGGTCCTTTACAAAGATTGCTCATTTTGTTCTGATCCGACAAAAAAAATGGCCCCCAGCGTGAAACTTAGGTTTAACATTGGACCCTATGGGAAAATCACATTTTCATCTTCTGCTCTGAAAAGGCTGAAGCAAATTGAACCAAACTTTACAGGAATGATGTACAGAAGGTACTCTACAAAATTTGCTCATTTTATTTCGAACCGACAAAAAACATGGCCTCCAGTGCAGAAGATAGTTGAACATCATAGCGTGGTATGTGAAAAACATACTTTTCATTATCTTCTCTGAAACTATTCAAGCAAATTTAACTTAACTGTATTGGAATGATGTATTGAAGGTCCTTTGCAAAGATTACTCATTTCAATAGAATCAGACAAAAAACACTAATGCCAATGGAGAACATAGCTTAACATTAGATCTCATTGGTAAAATACATCTTTTGGTCATGCATGGCATAGAAGCATTTTGTCAGGTGAGCAATACAGGCTCAGTCTCTGAGCCTCTGGTTTGTGTCCATCTAATTACTGTGTCAGGCCTTTTACTATGTCCACATTTGCTTTAAATTACACTTGTTCAAATTTCCGTGGTCAACATGCCACGGTCGTATCATGCTGCACTCTGCGTAGCCCTTTAATAGCTCACCTGGCCTAAAGGCCATGTGAGCTTTTGCCATCACTTGGCGTCCGACGTCCTTCCGTCCGTCCGTCCGTAAACTTTTCACATTTTGGCTATCTCCTCTGAAACCACTGAACCAATTTCAACGAAACTTTACAGGAATGATGTATGGAAGGTCCTTTACTTAGTTTGCCGAAATTTTTCCGATCCCCCAAAAAACATGGCGGCCAGCGCTGAACTTAGATGTAACATTGGACCCTATGGGAAAAAGCATATATTTGCTATCTCCTCTGAAGCTACTGAAGCAAATTGAACCAAACTTTACAGGAATGATGTATGGAAAGTCCTTTACTTAGTTTGCCAAAATGTTTTCGATCCGTGAAAAAACATGGCCGCCAGCGCAGAACATAGTTTAACATGGGACTCTAAGGGAAAAGCAAATATTTGCTATCTCCTCTGAAGTTACTGAAGCAAATGGAACCAAACTTTACAGGAATGATGTATGGAAGGTCCTTTACTTAGTTTGC